>CM059438.1:40152541-40224720 GCA_030390025.1 Squalus acanthias
CGCTCCGTGACCTCTAACCCCCACCTCCCTCGCTCCGTGACCTCTAACCCCCACCTCCCCCGCTCCGTGACCTCTAACCCCCCTCCTCTGCTCCGTGACCGCTAACCTCCCCTAACCGCTCCGTGTCCTCTAACCCCCCCACTCCGTGACTTCTAACCCCTCCCAGCTCTGTGACCTCGAACCCTGCCCCGCTCCGTGACCGCACCAACTAACACCCCTCCTGCTCTGTGAGCTCTAACCCCCACCCAACCCAGCCATCGCCACTGCTGGTGCCCCACTTAGCAGTAACCAGACCGGCTTGTGGAGGGGAGAGAGACGCGTGGGCCTCAATATTGATCCCCACCCCCACGACGGGCGGGAGAGGGTCGGAGGGGCATTAAAGACTTAAATACGGGGAACGTGTCTCCAACACGCGACGCACATGCCCACCACCTTATATATGGCGGTGGATCTCAGGGCGACTGAGTGTCCCGCTGTGGAGAGCCGGGACACTTCATTAACATATTTAAATTGGCCTCCCACAGTGCAACTGGGAGCCTGATTTAAAATTTGCTGCTGGCGAGCTGGTTTCCCAGGAGTCGGGAAACCCGGCAGTGGAAGGGAAGTGGGAGCTGTTGGCTCCACAAGGTAAGTGTCTTTCTCAGTATTCCTTGTAGGCCAGGACATAACAAGGAAGCATTTGGCCTCCATTCTCCCAATTATTGACCACCCTTCCCATCATGGCCTCACTCCCCTCTTCACCTCGCAGCCTGTCTCCCCACTCCATCATGGTCTCTCTCCCCCCTCCCCATCAGTGCCTCTCTACCCGCTCCGCATCGCAGCCACTCTCTTCCTCCTCCTTATCACAGCCTCTCTCCCCCCTCTCCATCGCAGCCTCTCTCCCCCCTCTCCATCGCAGCCTCCCTCCCCCCTCCCCATCGCAGCCTCTGTCCCCCCTCTCCATCGCAGCCTCTCTCCCCCCTCCCCATCGCAGCCTCTCTCCCCCCTCCCCATCGCAGCCTCTCTCCCCCCTCCCGATCACAGCCTCTCTCCCCCCTCCCCATCGCAGCCTCTCTCCCCCCTCCCCATCGCAGCCTCTCTCCCCCCCTCTCCATCGCAGCCTCTCTCCCCCCTCTCCATCGCAGCTTCTCTCCCCCCTGTCCATCGCAGCCTCTCTCCCCCCTCCCCATCGCAGCCTCTCTCCCCCCTCCCCATCGCAGCCTCTCTCCCCCCCTCCCCATCGCAGCCTCTCTCCCCCCTCTCCATCGCAGCCTCTCTCCCCCCCTCCCGATCACAGCCTCTCTCACCCCTCCCCATCGCAGCCTCTCTCCCCCCTCACCATCGCAGCCTCTCTCCCCCCTCTCCATCGCAGCCTCTCTCCCCCCTCCCGATCATGGCCTCTCTCCCCCCTCCCCATCGCAGCCTCTCTCCCCGCTCCTGATCACGGCCTCCGCTCCCCCAATCCCCGATCACCAACATTCCCCCCTCCTGATTGCTGGGAACCGTTCCCAAGGGTCCACGATTGAAGCCTCCTGCGGGACTGGAAATTTTGTTTGATAACGCTCCTGTGAAGTACCTTGGGATGTTTTACTATCTTAAAGGTGCTGTATAAATAGCAGTTGTTGTTGTTGCTGGACTTTGAGCCCCTTCTCGGGCCAACATATCAACAATTTTCACTGTCTCCCGGCTATTCACCTTTTTGCTTACTCCTGCATATTCCAGAGAACAGACCCTTCCAGACGAAACAGAGCAGTCGCATAGCCTGATACTAACGGCCACTCTGCAATTCTCTCTAAACATGTTGATGAGGATGGAGACAGGGTGCCCCATTATTTGGTTTCATCACAGACAAACGATCTAAACAAGGTTAGGCTAGGGTGACCATATTTTCTAAACCAATTCCGGGGACACACAGGAGGGGAGCACAGCAAAGTAGCCAGGATGGAAAATGTAGGTTGAGCAGCTTAGCAAGGCAAAAATATTTAGCAGCCTGTATTTTAAGAGTTGCACATATGCACTACAAATGCAAAACAAATGTGTATATAGTTATCACGGATGTGACGTCACACTATTGAAGCACATTCAGACACCTTTTATAAATAAGACAATAACGCTGTACCCACTGTCTCTACGGCCTATTCAGAAAATCTTTCTTCATATCTCGGCACATGTCATTTATTTTTCACAGATTTATTAATGATTGCTGTGCTGTCTCCACGTTTAAAGAAAACCAGCATCATGACTTTGTTGCTTCTACTAGTGGAATACGCGTAGAGATTAACCTCCATCAACCGTCACTAGTCTCTGACGGTTTGCCAATGTTCCTATCTTTAGTTTGCACACTGATGACCACAAAGTACAACCAAGCAGCATCCACCCATTAGTTCCAAGCTTTCTGTACACTGACTGACACCCACCTCTCCCTCTCCACCGCCTCTCTCAACACTTCCACTGCCTTTGTGTTGTCAGATTGCTCGACTGACATCGAATTCTGGATGAGCCAAAAATGGTGTATTTGGACTTTCAGAAGGCATTCAATAAGGTGCCACACAAGAGATTATTAAACAAAATTAGGGCTCATGGGATTGGGCGTAATATACTAGCATGGATTGAGGATTGGTTAACGGACAGAAAACAGAGTTGGGATAAACGGGTCATTTTCGGGTTTGGCAGGCTGTAACTAGTGGGGTACTGCAAGGATCAGTGCTTGGGCCTCAGCTATTCACAATCTATATCAATGATTTGGATGAGGGGATCAAATGAAATGGGCCGGATATTCCGATCCCTACGGGTGTGTACGCGCTGTGTACCCACCCGTAGGAATATCGGGAATGCCGGATTCAGGCATGCACTGCGTATGCGTTGGAAACCGGCATTTCCGATCTGTCAAGAAAGCTCTTGACAGATCCTCCGGCTGCCCGGGAGAAGGGCCTCTGCAGGTGGAGAGTTCCGCTTTTTGGAGACCCTCCGCCCGCAGAAAACACTTACAACTCTTGCGCCTGGTCAAAGCAGGCGTAAGGCCTACTTTTACCAGGATAAGAGTTGAAAAAAGTTAAAAAAAAAAATTCCCACTGATTTATCATTTAAAAATACTTTTAAAAAAAGGTAAGCTTATTTTTAGCCTTGTAAAAAATTTAATTATTTTTTTCAAAAATTTAAAGTTTTGCTTAAAATAGTTAATTTATTTGTACTTTCAAGTCATTTTAAAAATGTGATGATTTTTTAAAATTTATTTAAAGTTTTACTATGTTTTGGGGGTGATCTCCATTCATATATTTGACATGTCTTCCTGTCAAATGTATGAAGGGAGATTTGTAGAATTCGCAATATAATCGCGATTTTATAAATAAGAAGGAGACACATAGTTTCGTACAAACAGCTTTATTTCAGCAGAATGCTGTCAGGTTTTCAAAGTGGACACAAGCAGCCTGTAAAATGGCCGCCACGCCTCGTGGCAGAACGTTCTAGACTTTTCGATAAGCAGACAAGATGGCGTTCCAATAAACATTTGTGCGAGATCGATCAAGACTCAGCACATTTGAGATAATACACAGGACATAATGGGTTTGCATTTTACACATAAATACTGGAATCGGTCTCCCAGGTGCGAATAAGGGCTATTGTACCAAGTGATCAAGAACCCATCCAAAGACATTAATATGCAAAATCCCCACGACTCTACGATGAGAGAGCCGTTTGCGGGTAGTTACAGAAACATTTGGAAGCCCCAAAACCCCTCCAGGGAGAATACTGACCGGTTACACAATGGGAAAAGTATTAACAGGTACTCAGGCAGTTACTAGTATCACCGAAACCCATTAAACGGAGATCACCCCATACAAGAAGTTTGAGCGCCAAAACCCTGACAAAAGAAAAGACATTAAGATTGGGCGGGAAAAGAGGAATTTCAGCACTATAACTGTAAGCTCCAACCGTCCATCTTTCTCTTATCCTCTGGTTCGCTTGCCGTCTTGTTCCTGCCTCTTGTATCGAACTTTCTGATCCGCCGGGATCAGCCTCGTGGCTTGCCGCGAAGATCTGTGTGGAACCGGGCTGTGAAGCCTTGAAACGGGCACACCATCCCGAGAAGTCGGTAAACGGTGTTGGAACCGAAGGCCCGAGATGAGATGAGATGAGATGAGAAGAGAAGAAGACGACCATACGTATCGCCACGGTCAGTAAGCCCCGACCACACCTGTAAGTCGAATAGACACTTTCCTTGCCCAGGAAGACTATCTTTTGAGTTTTACAGAACTGGCATCGGAAGACCATTCTTCGAGTTTTATCGCATCAGGGCGAGGGCACAGGAAGACTATTCTTTGAGTCGTATCGGAACTCCGAGGACAACACAGATCTTCATGACAGCAGACGGTCCAGCCTGCTAGCCGGAGCAGAAACGAGTAAACAAGTGGGGTACAGAGACCCCTGATCAACACGTGGGTGGTCAGGTGCTGCGGTAAAAACATCCGAGCAGAGTTTTCGGAATTCTCCGAGTTATCACGAGTGGTGAGCATGAGTCTCGATCCTACAAATCTAGTTTAGAGCAGGTATTGATAAGGGAGGGTTTAAGTTTTAAGGATAATTGTAATGTGTGCCCCCTTTTACGATGTGTCGTTCGCTCCTCGTTTCCCTAAAATTAGTTACATAACTGCGTGTAAGATTGTACTGTCATTAATCTGTGCTTATGACATGTATTTCGTAATCCTGAATAATATGCAATAAAGATTTTCCATTTCGTACCATTCAACCGGGTCTACCTGAGTTTTCTCTCCATTATTGCTCTCGCATCTAAGTCCAGTGTCAGAACCGTAAGGGCGAGTGGGTCGAACCACTCACAGGTGTCTAGTGCTCCCAGACTGGCTGGAGACCAGAACAGGCAACAAGGCCTAACCTCGCACTAGCACCCAGGCTGAGCACAGAGCCACAGGCGTGTCACACAAAAACCCTTACAGATTCCCTTCTTTGATTGGCTCCCCATGGCCCACGTGATCCCAGGGACTCTGTGAACTACCTGCGCCTCTGGAATATGTGGGCCCTGTGCACCGGCAGTTTGGTAAGGCCCAGCATCGGAACTGTGCGCCTCCCGGGAGCCCTCAGGTAAGGGTGCAGATTTTTCCAGATCGTAGTCCTCCGCCCGCGGGAGGCCTACAATCGGATTATAGAAAAATAGGAAAAATAGGAGCAGGGGCCCTTCAAGCCTGCTCCGCCATTCAACACGATCATGGCTGATCCTCTATCTCTATACCATATTGCCGCTTTCTCCCCATACCCCTTGACGCCTTTTGCGTCTAGAAATCTATCTATCTCCTTTTTAAATATATTCAGTGACTTGGCCTCCACAGCCTTCTGTGGTAGAGAATTCCACAGGTTCTGGGCCAATATATCCAAGTTTGCTGATGATTCAAAGCTGGGTGGGAATAAAAGTTGAGAGGAGGATGCATAGAGGCTTCAAGGGGATATAGACAAGCTAAGTGAGTGGGCAAGAACATGGCAAATGGAAGATAATGTGGAGAAATGTGAAGTTATCCACTTTGGTAGGAGAAATAGAAAAGCAGAGTATTTTTTAAATGGTGTGAGATTGGGAAATGTTGGTGTTCAGAGGGACCTGGGTGTCACTGTACATGAATCACTGAAAGTTAACATGCAGGTACAACAAGCAATTAGGAAATCAAATGGTATGTTGGCCTTT
This sequence comes from Squalus acanthias, assembly GCA_030390025.1. Lineage (NCBI taxonomy): Eukaryota > Metazoa > Chordata > Chondrichthyes > Squaliformes > Squalidae > Squalus > Squalus acanthias. The sequence goes on from CM059438.1 coordinate 40,158,210, forward strand.
ATTACAAGAGGATTTGAGTATAAGAGTAAAGACATCTTACTGCAATTAAATAGGGCCCTGGTGAGACCACAACTGGAGTATTGTGTACAGTTTTGGTCTCCTTACCTGAGGAAGGATATACTTGCCATAGAGGGAGTGCAACAAAGGCTCACCAGACTGATTCCTGGGATGGGAGGATTGTCCTATGAGGAGAGATTGAGTAGACTAGGCCTATATTCTCAAGAGTTTAGAAGAATGAGAGGTGATCTCATTGAAACATACAAAATTCTTACAGGAATAACAACAGAAAACGCTGGAAAAACTCAGCAGGCCAGGCAGCATCCGTGGAGAGAGAAAGAGAGTTAACGTTTCAGGTCGATGACCTTTCATCAGAACTGGGAAGAGCCGGAAATCAAATAGATTTAAGGCCAGGGTAAAGCTGGGAAAAGGGGGAGGGGATAAAGGAACAAAGGGGGAGATGAAGAGACATTAAGAGACATTAAGAGATATGCAAGACTAGAGGTGGTGTTAATGTGACAGATTAAGGCTGAATGAAGTGTGAAATCCACTGGCAGAATGAAGGACAGCTGCCAGCTTCTAGGAGGAAAAAAAAAGGTGGGGGGGGACAAATAAAAGGGTGGATAAAATAAAATATAAATGTGATTGGAGCTGAGGTTATGATCTAAAATTGTTGAACTCGATATTGAGTCCAGAGGGCTGTAGCGTGCCTAAACGAAAGATGAGGTGCTGTTCCTCGAGCTTACGCTGAGCTTCCGTGGAACAGTGTAATAGGCCGAGGACGGTGAGGTCAGAGTGGGAGTGAAGCGGTGAATTAAAGTGACAGGCCACCGGGAGCTCGGGGTCCCCCTTACGGACTGAACGGAGGTGTTCCGCAAAGCGGTCACCCAATCTGCCTTTGGTCTCCCCAATGTAGAGGAGTCCACATCGTGAGCAGCGAATACAGTATACTAAATTGCAGGAAGTCCAAGTAAATCGCTGTTTCACCTGGAAGGGGTGTTTGGGGCCCTGGACAGTGGGAAGAGGGCTTGGCAGGGTAGATACAGGGAGGATGTTTCCCCTGGCTGGGGTGTCTAGAACCAGGGGTCACAGTCTCAAAATAAGGGGACGGCCATTTAGGACTCAGATGAGGAGAAATTTCTTCACTCAGAGGGTGGTGAATCTTTGCAATTCTGTGCCCCAGAGGGCTCTGGAGGCTCAGTCGTTGAGTATATTCATGACAGAGATCGATAGATTTTTGGATATTAAGGGAATCAAGGGATATGGGGATATTGCAGGAAAGTGGAGATGAGGTAGAAGATCAGCCATGATTTTATTGAATGGCGGAGCAGGCTCGAGGGGCCAAATGGCCTACTCCTGCTCCTATTTCTTATGTTCTTATTTTCCTCCAGTTAAACATTAGGAACATCTAAGCCAGTGCTTTTAGCCCCACCACAAACTCCATTCCTTGGCCACCGATTCCTTCTCTGTTCCCTGGCCACTATGTCTGGTTGAACCAAATGGTTTGCCACCGCAGCGTCCCTGAACTTCCAACTCCATAATCCTCTCCATCACAAAGACCGTCCATTTCCACCTCTGTAACATTGCCCATCTCTGCTCCTGCTTCAGCCCACCTTCCCTCCTATAGCTGAGGGTTTTCAGCTTTCAGAATTATCCCCAGTGTATGTATCATGAAATTTCCAATGTTCTCACCAACAACACGTGGAAGGAGCTCACAGACTTGTTTGTCACAAAGATTAAGACCATCTGTTCATCTGCCTCTGCCACACCCACCAATCCTCTTGTCGGCCAAGCCAAACCTCTCCAAAGGCTCCCCTGTGCCCGAGCCCTGAACCCATGTCTTTCTCTAGTTTCTCCCTTACCTCCTGCTCTTTCTATGTGAGTGAGGCCCACTTCCTGGCTCCCTGGACCCCATTCCCACTAGACTGTTGGCCACTAATTTACTACTAGTGTTTATTTCAGTATGACAGCACTCAAGCTAAAAACAAAGATGAAAGGGCCTAAAAAGTGAATCTGTGAGCTGCAAAGATTGATTAGATAAGATAATTTTTTTTTACATATGCTAGAAATTTGAAACAAAAACAAACAGCTCAATCAGCATCTATGAAAATAAATCATTTTTTTTGGGACCAGAGTTCCTTCGAAATAAAGGTTGAATAAAGCACCTCAATTGGTAAGTACACAACATATCCAAGTACTTCAAAGATATTGGTGAAATAAAGTTACTTTCTTAAATTTGGCGCGCTGTCTTTGCTCCATTCTTACTCTGCTCTTTCACAAATACACCACCCACTAGCCCTCCGTCTTTCACCGGATAACCCCGCCTCTGTCTACTGCCCGCACTTTATTCGTCTAATTTATTCATGCCTTATATGCAGCTCAATTTCCCTTGCTTTGATTGGTCAGTTGCGCCATCAATCATCAGTCACCCCTGGTTTGATGACATAGTGGGCGGCGCCACCAGCATGTGATGACCAAGGTTGTTGATTTTAAACATCAGCTTCGCCTGCGATAACTAATTATAATCACGCAACATTTTATTTGGGGACTAGTTTCCAAATCGGGGGACTCTTCCGAGGACATTGTTTGCCCGGAGACGCAGTACCTAATCTGGGGACAGTCCCCAGAAAACGTGGATTATGGTCACCCGAGGCTGGGCAATCTTCAGACAAGGCCTGCTGATGCTCGACTAACAAGGCCAACAATATTCAGCAGAGAGCCTGTAAAATGTTTTTCTTACAATTAATAATGTACCATTGGTAAATATCCCTGCTGTGCATCTAGCGATAGTCAAAGGCCAGCATTAGAATCAGTCACAAGGATCAAAAATGCAAAATGAACGAGTTACAGTTGCAGGTAGGATGGATTAGGAAAGATTTTGTTCTCTTGTAGCGACGCACAGAAGGATTTGTTGAAACTGAAGCTCGGTCAGCTTCAATGTAACTTCACGTGGGGCCCACAGAAAGAAATCATTGACTTGGACAATATGAAGGAGATATTTAGAGGGGTGAGAAAAAGCTTAGTCAAAGAGGTAGGTTTTAAGGAGAGTGTTAAAGGAGGAGAGTGAGGTGGAGAGTTTTAGCGAGGGAATTCCAGAGTTTCAGGCCTGTCTGGGCTGATGGCACGGCCGCTATTGGTGGGTGAGGTGGAGGATGGACGGGAGCCAGAGTTAGAGGAATGCAGAATTCACGGAGGATCTGTTTTTGGTGGTGTTGCTTGAAAGAAGAATGTTGGAAAGTACATCTCCCTGCTTTTCTTCAAATAGTGCGATAGAATCTTTAACCTCCACCTGAACCACTGGAACAGGCAGATTCTGCCTTGGTTTAACACCTCACCTTAATTCCAAAATGTATCTATTGTTGTATTAAAATTGTCGACTTTTGGTCCTCTTCAGTGTTAATACCTAGAGATCTGATTGGTCCATCGCAATCACGTGACCCACAACTCGATTACTCTTCTGTCAATTTCTTTGGTCCATAATGTTCTATGAGTGATCGAGGATGTGTATTGTACGAGTGTCTTGCCTTAGCTACACTTATGAGGTAATTGAACCTCTTCCAGCACTGTGTGGAAGTAGCACTGAGTATCTCTGCCATCTCGCCCTAGAAAGCCTACAACACCCTCTGTGGGGCTTCCTGCCCTCAGTGTCCAACAATCTTGCTCTTCCGGCCCTGACTTCACCAAGGAAGCATCTAAGAAACTAGGAGCCATTCCAGGCACTGACGCCCTCAAGGCTGCCTCTGCTTCATCCATTCTGTAAGGGGTCCGGGTGGCTCTGTGCTTAGCCTGGGTGCTAGTGCGGGGTTAGGCCTTGTTGCCTGTCCTGATCTCCAGCCAGCCTGGTAACACTAGACACCTGTGAGTGGTTCGACCCACTCGCCCTTACGGTTCTGACACTGGACTTAGGTGCGAGAGCAATAATGCAGAGAAAACTCAAGTAGACCCGGTTGAATAGTACAAAATGGAAAATCTTTATTGCATGTTGTTCAAGATTACGAAATACATGTCATCAGCACAGATTAATGACAGTACAAGCTTACATACATTTATGAAACTAGGTTTAGGGAAACGAGGAGCGCACGACACATCTTAAAAGGGGACACAAATTATAATTATCCTTAAAACGAAAACCCTCCCCTATTAATAGCTGTCCTAATCTAGATCTGTAGGATCGAGAATCATGCTCACCACTCGTGATAACTCGGAGAATTCTAAAACGATGCTCGGATGTTTTCGCCACAGCACCTGACTATTCACGTGTTGATCAGGGGTCTCTGTACCCCACTTGTTTACTCGCTCTGCTCCGGCTAGCAGGCTGGACCGTCTGCTGCCATGAAGATCTGTGTTGACCTCGGATTCCTGATAGAATTCGAAGAAGAGTCTTCCTGTGCCCGACACCGGTTACCGGTAGAATTCGAAGAAGAGTCTTCTTGTGCCCGACACCGGTTGGCAGTAGAATTTGTGTGGTAACCTGAAAATGGTCTTTATAGTTCGGGCGCGGTCGGGGTTTACTGACCGCGGCGGCATGTGTAGTCATCTTCTTCTCTTCTCATCTCATCTCATCTCATCTCCTCTCGGGTCTTCGGATCCAACACCGTTTACCGACCTCTCGGGATGGTGCACCCGCTTGCAGGCCTTCGCAGACCAGCTCTCCACAGATCTTCGTGGCAAGCCATGAGGTCGACCCCAGAAGGATCAGCGGATCAGAGAATAAGAGTCAAGAGCTCGAGCCGGTGGTCGGCAGAGAATAAGAGAGTCAAGAGTCGTCAGGGATAAGAGAAAGATGGACGTTTGGACACTACAGTTATAGTACTGTAATTCCTTATCTCCCGCCCAATCTTAATGTTCATCTTTTGTCATGTTTTGGCGCTCAAACTTCTTGTATGGGGTGGTTCTTGTCGTTAATGGGTTTCGGTGATACTTGTAACTGTCTGAGTACCCGTTAATATTTCTCCCATTGTGGAACCGGCTAGGAGTCTCCCTGGAGGGGTTTTGGGGGCCTCCGAATTCTTGCTGTGAGTACCCGCGAACGGCTCTCTCATCGTAGAGCCGCGGGGAATTTGCGTATCAATGTCTTTGGATGGGCCCTTGATTGCTCAGTACAATAGCCCTCGTTTGTGCATGGAAAACTGATTCCAGCACTTATATTTCTTGCTTAGGTGTTAAAAATGCAAAACGATCGCGTCTTGTCTTATATCAATATGCTGAGTACTGTCCGATCTTGCTGAAATGTTTATTGAAACGCCATCTTGTCTGCCCACTGAAAGTCTAGAACCTTCTGCCACGAGGCGCGGCGGCCATTTTACAGGCCGCTTGTGTCCGTTTTGAAACATGACAGCATTTTGCTGAAATAAAAACTGTTTTTACGAAACTGTATGTCTCTTTCTCATTATTTCGAAATCGCGATAATTTGCGAATTCTACAGTCCCTCCTGTTGATGCGAATAACTCCGCTTATCGTATCAATTAAAAGTGGTGGTGAGCAACATTATCTCGACTCTCCATATCCAAATATTCCCTTGACTTAAAACTATCTAGGGTCTCCGTGTTGTCCTTATTTCCCAGGGAAAAATTACATTTTACAAAACTGTAGGCAGCATTTGCCTTTAACTTACACCGCGTGTATGTCTTCCAGGCGTAACAGGCCGATGCCTTTCGCATCACCTGCATAAGCATGTTTTTATTAATCAAGGAAATGAAAACAAAACAATCAAACAACCATTTTAACAACACAAAATTAAAAATAATCAAAACAACTCTTAAAATACAGAGTTCCAAACTCAGTTACAGGTTCTAAGAAAAATAACAATCAATTAAACAATTTCGAGACACACATGGAAAAAACTGGAGTGGCGCCACTCTGGCCATTTACGCGGCGTTTCTTCGTGCACGCGCACATAACGCTCTCGCCACTCTCCTGTGTTTTCCTGTTTGGTGAGGCGCTTGCCTCTCTTACAGTGCACGACCAACAGGTATACTACAATTATTACCTGGCATACAACTAAAATGTGGGATGCTATTCTAATCCAGGAGGGCACTTCAATGTTGGTGAACAGATCCCACCACGGTGGGATCACTATGTCTAGGATCTCTGACCCTATCTCGACAGTCTTTTGCTCAAGGGTATAAAAATGTTTCTGCGAAACCGCAACGGCTTTCAAAAGTTTGGTGAGGTGTTCAGGGAGAGGGGGAATGAGGTATCCGAAATGAGCGACGAATCGCTGCAAGTCGGTAAAATTCTCCTTTACAGTTAGATGAACAGTGGATGGTTCAGGGATTGGGACAATTCGCTGTTGTGCCACTTGAACTTCAGCCCGGGGTTTAAAACAGAAACTGCTGTCACTCACCGGACACTGGCTACGGTTTCCATGCTGGTAGTGTTGCGCTGCAGTGGTAACACAATGGCCCAGAAATTGATCTCGCTCTGTTCCCGCGGGGGTAAGGCTTCCCCGCGATCTCTCACCTCGCTTGTGCTTTTTCAGATCCAGCTCGCATGAACTTGATGTTCCAGACATCAGCTGGGCAGTGCTTGCGTATCCCAGCGGCGTAGTGAATTTGTGCGAGCTGTGGGATCACGTGACTCAGTTAGAGCCAATGGCAGCACACCATCTTCCATTCATAAGTTTCACATACGTGCTGTGAAATCTATGAATCTTACACCCCCCAAAATAACAGCTAAACCTCAATTAAATTTAAAAAAAAACCATCACATTAATAAAATAAGTATAGTTAATTAAATTAACCATTTTAAATAAAAAATTAAATTTTTGAAAAAATTTAAAATCTTTTAAAAAGTTATAAAAATAAACTTACCTGTCTTTAAAGTCTCTAAAAAAGATATACCTGTTAAAAAAAATGCAAAAAAATACTTAATTCACTACTTACCTTCTTAAAAGTGGGTCTTACTCCTCCTTTTTACATTTCTAAAATCTTCAGTACTTACCTGCGCGTCCAAAGCATGAAGTGCACAGCGTGCGCGCAGCCTGTAGCGCGCACGCGATGCACCGAGGAACCGCCCCCTTTTCAAAAGAGCAATTGCCGGTTTTCAGCGCATGCGCAGGGCATGCAGAAAACCGGCAATTGGAGTGGGAATACGCGAGAGTACGCAGTGCGTACTCTCGCGTCGCGGGATCAATTTCTGTGCCATTATGTTCCACCCCCGATGTATGCTACCTGCGGAGGCACATGATCTTGTGCCATTGCCTCCATGGTGCAATTCATGGGCTTGGCGCCAGCCGTTCTGAACCCGCATTGTGGTGATAAAAAGGCATTCAAGTGCTGGGGACACAGGATTATGTGTGCTCCCCTGCCACGACAACCAGAGAGATCTGTACCTGTCATCGTTTGCTCCCAGCCGATGACGTAAGGTGGGACCGCTGCATAGCGAATGTGGGCTCCCCCCTGAATGACACCAATGTTCTCTACCCGATACACAGGGGCGGGCTTTGCTGTGTCACCCAAAACCGGCATACGTAAGACTATACCCATAATGGTATGGTTTGACCGTCCGCAGTACACGGGGACTGGGTATGCTTCTGAAGCTAGCCTGAGCTGGCACGGGCTGAATGCGTTCTGAAAAGGGTGGAGCGCTTGCAGGTGTTTGTTACTTATCCAGGACGGGACCAAACCTTGTTTTAAATCCTCCAAATTACTGCGGCCCTCGCCCAGTAACCACGCCCCGTAAAGCACGCACACCTCATTCTGCGCAGCCTGATCGGACGCATATGTCTCTTTCTCATTATTTCGAAATCGCGATAATTTGCGAATTCTACAATTCGTCCAGCAAAGGAACTGGACGCAGCCATATAAAGGGTAAGAGAAATATGGAGCAAGTTATCAGGGAAATGCGATTGAAGCAAATAATACAAGAGGGTTCAGAAGAAAACTGGAGGTGACTGAGGGATATGGTGAGCAGGCAGAGTTGAGAAAACCTAAAACCTTGGGACATTTGGGCCAAGTGGTCTTTTTCTGCTGTTAAACTGGCCTCTGTTTATAATGGGCTCTGTGGAGTTCTGTGACAACACACTATGTTACTGTGCTGGCAGCATTTATCTTGGATAAACACATTGGTTCATATTTTCATTTCCTAGGATTAGTTTCTATTCACATTCAGAAAATGATTGATAGCAATCAATAACTGGACAGTATAAATGAGCTGGTAAACAACACACAAAACACTCTTCTCGATCAACTCATCATTGGAAGTACAGTTGAAGCTGAAAAAGGAATTCAACGCATTTTCCATCCGATCAGCATTATGAGGTAAAGATCATTGGACTTCCTCCTGTATTTAACTTTACACGTAGACTATTGAACAATAAGCTTGTTTTCACAAATAAATGTAGTATACATTACAAAGCAGTTGAAATGCAGAGAGCTGGATTATTTGTTCACAGTGAGACATTCAGATAAGGGTATACTGCTACACCAAGGCTGGTGATCGTCAGAAGATATGAGGCAAAGGCAGATCTGTTCATTCTATTTTATAATTCAAATGAAAATGAAAATTATTTTCCACTCGGGCTTTGTTGAAAGTACAAAGTTAAACTTGAATTTTATGCTGTCGTGGAAAGGCGTATTCTGTAAGTGCCCTCAGGCTGTCTGAAGAGTTTGAAGAGAGAAAGTTTTACTTCGTGTTCCATGGGAATCTGGAAGGGATCTACTAATGTAAAACAGTGATTTTCAGCACTTTCATATATCCAAACTAAAGCAATCTGAACTATAAAGCAAAGGGAGAGTACAGCATGAACTGGGATGGGGGATGAACCTAGCATGAAATGCAGGAGGAGAGTGCCAGCTTAAAGTGGGTAGGAGAAGGAAAAGTGTTCACTTAAATTGAGAATGGGGGGCTGGGGGAGAAGAGCGCTCGCATGAACTGGGGGAAAAGGACAGGTGTACCAGTTTGAACTGAGCAGCAAAGGGAGGAAAGCCACCATGAACTGGGGCAGGGGTAAGAATGACAGCTTGGATTGAGGGGGAAGGGAGACGAGTGCCAACATGAACAAGAGGCAGGCGGAGTAGAGTGCAAGAATGAGCTGGGATAGCTGGGAGATGAAGTGTATCGACGTGAATTGAACAGGAAGAAAGCAAGAAAGAATTTGCTTTGATAGAACACCTTATCACACCGCTCAGGAATGTCCCAAAGTGCTTCACATTCAGTGAATTATTTTGAAGTGCAGTCGCTGTTGTTTTGTAGGGAAATGTGACAGTTCAGTTTGTGCAACAACAACAACTTGCATTTATATAGCACCTTTAATGTAGTAAAACGTCCCAAGGCACTTCACAGCAACGTAATCAGACAACAATTGACACCGAGGCAAAGAAAGAGATACTTAGAGGGGTGAGAAAAAGCTTAGTCAAAGAGGTAGGTTTTAAGGAGAGTCTTAAAGGAGGAGAGTGAGGTGGAGAGGTTTAGCGAGGGAATTCCAGAGTTTCGGGCTTGTCTGGGCTGATGGCACGGCTGCTATTGGTGGGTGAGGTGGAGGATGGACACGCGCCAGAGTTAGAGGAACGCAGAATTCTCGGAGGATCTGTTTTTGGTGATGTTGCTTGAGGGAAAGTACATCTCCCTGCTTTTCTTCAAATAGTGCGATAGATTCTTTAACGTCCACCGGAACCACTGGAACAGGCAGATGCTGCCCTGGTTTAACACCTCACCTGGAGGTTGGCACGGTGGAAGGTTTTCAGCAGGGTAAGATTCAGTTCATGAAACATGGGGAGCGATCTTGCCAGCCCTGGGGAGGCGGGTTTGGAGGCGGGACTGCCGGGTAAATGGCAGAATGTGGGGATGGGTTCCCATCCCGCCCCCAACCCGCCTCTGTGCCATCTTCCCAAGAGGTGGGTAGCCGACCCGCACCGAGTCCCGTCTCCTGGATGCAGGAAGGGGGTTACAGCCACTTAACTGCCTGTTAACAGGTAGTTAACAGGCAGTTAAGAGGATTATCCCCATTTTTCCAGGAGAGGCGCGGGCTTCCCGACGTCGGGAAACCCCGCCAAAGTCACCGAGGCGAGTAGTGGGTCTGCGGGGGTCGGAGAGGTGCAAAAGTGTGCTGTGAAGGTAAGTGATGGGTGCAAGTGTGGAGAGGTGAGTATGTGAGGTGAGTGGAAAGTGTTAGAAAAAGTGTACTTACCTTTGTTTCTTCCTGCAGGCTTCAACAGTTGGGGATGCGGAGAGTCTCGCATCTCAGCGGCAAAGATGACAGATGGCTGCTGCATTCTCCAATGCAACAACCATCTAGTTTCTGCTAACGAAAGAGGTTTGATGAGTCTTGAATACAAGGACTCATCAAACAACAGAGAATGTCAGTGTTTGACAGCGTCACAGAGCTGTCAAACGATGACAATTCATCTGTCAAAAATTTTTGACAGATGAAACATCATACACTGACGTTCTCTGTAACTGGCTTCCCCTTAATTGGCCTGCTAAACCCACTGGGCGGGCTTAACCAGGTCAATCAAGGGAAAATAGCGTGGGTTGGTCACAAGTCAATGGAGGCGGGACACGACCCGACAAGCAGCAGTCCCGCCTCCAACGCACCCCCATTGGCAAAATCACCCCCATCGTCTTTCAGAATGCTGAGGATACCTTTGTGATGGGCCTTCTTTTCTGCTTTAAGGATAGGTTCTCCTTCTGCATGTTGGAGTGGGGAATGATCTGGCTCACAGACAGCAGCGTCCCTGTGGGGGACCAGGTTGGTGATCCTGTTTAGTAGAGAGTTACTTGGGCTGTCAATATCAGAGGAAGATCATTTTAGAATTAGCACTGGCCATTTTATTGAGGGGCTCCCATTTCGGAATGGAATGCGTGAATGAGAATGAGGTGCAATGGGCGAAACAAAAGGCAGACTGAGTACTTCAACCAATGCTCCTGTTCATATCATTGGGAGTGGGGGTGTTTGAGGTGCTGCGCAGTGGCTGAGAAGACTAAATGTCCAGGAGCTGGTACATCAGCCAGCATGAGGGAGACGAGTGTAAGCTGAGATTTTGCAGCCATATCCTTTGCTTTTGCAGTGGTTTTTGCAGAGGTCATCATTGTGTGACCAGAGTCTTCATGGTCAATGGGTCCAGGAGTTGGGAGAAGGCCTTAGTTAAAGAAACCGAAGGGCGGGCGTGTCTCAGCTAGTCTGAGATCAATTTTGATGAATTTTGTTCTCTTGCAGCAACGCACAGAAGGATTTGTTGAAAGTGAAGCTCGATCAGCTTCAATGTCACTTCACGTGGGGCCCACAGCAAGAAAACATTGACTTGGACAATATGAAGCAAAGATTGCAAGATTCAATACAGGCTGGTGTGAAATATCAGGCCATGTCTTACAACCATCTCGCTTTTGTAAACTGTCTTCAAGGCAACTGTGAAGAGGCAATTCAAAACTTAAAGGAAGCTGAAAAGATTCTGAGGGAGAATCATGAACATGAATTTGAAAGAAGAAGCATCATCACCTATGGAAACTATGCCTGGGTATATTGTCACATAGGACAACTGACAGAGGCCCAGTCCTACCTCGACAAGCTGGAGATGATCTGTAAACGATTTACTAATGGCTCTCGATATACAGCACTGATACCTGAAGTGTACGGGGAGAAGGGTTGGTCACTGTTGAAATCTTCCAGGAAATATTATGAAGAGTCAAAGGAATGTTTTGAGAAAGCTCTGGAGGAAGATCCTGATGACACTGAATGGAATGTTGGTTATGCGACTGCTCTGTTTCGTCTGGAAGGGTTTTCTGGTACCCCAGAGAGTGGTGAACCCAGTCAATCAGTGAAGCAGTTGCGACGTGTGCTGGAGCTTGATCCAGATGACTCTGTAGCCATGGTGCTGTTGGCTCTAAAACTACAAGAGTTCAAGCAAAAGGTGGAAGCTCACAAATTAGTTGAACAAGCATTGCAGAAGTCCCCTGATCTTCCATATGTAACTCGTTATGCAGCAAAATTTTTAAGAAGAGAAGGAGATGTGGAAAAAGCTTTGGAGCTGTTGAAGAAAGCATTAGAAATTACCCCAAACTCTACCTTCTTACACCACCAAATAGGTCTGTGTTACAGAAACAAACTACATCAACTGATCAACAATCCAGGCAGTAAAGACCCTCGCAATCCTGCTTTTCAACAGAAAGCGGAGTTGATCAATAAATGCAAGTACCATTTTGAAAAGGCATTTGAGCCCCGCCCATTAACATCTATTATTGCACAATTGGATTTTGCAGGAATCTGTTCATTAAATCGAGAATATCTCAAAGCAGAGGAGATCTACAGCGATCTACTGCAATTAGAGGATATTCATCCTGATAAGCAGGCAATATGTTTCCAGGCTGGGTTATTTGAACTGCGTCACAAAAGATCTGAATCAAAGGCCATCACCCATTTTCGGGAAGGACTTAAATTCGAACGTGGCACAAAAGATTGGCAATTCTGTCACAAAAACTTGAGAAAAATTGCAACAAAACAACTTGACCGGAATCCCAGAGACAGTGAGGCCTTTGGTGTTCTTGGGTTACTGCACCAGCTGGACGGGGAGAAGTGTGAAGCTATTGAGTGTTTTGAAAAGGCCTTGGAGTTTGATCGTGACAATGAAGAATATCTATGTGCTCTTTGTGAATTACGCCTTTCTATCTAGGCAACGCTGACTTTCCCAGCTGAAACTACACACAGCGGGGTAGAGTTTCTGCTTTCGGCACAAATTGTGCTTGAAATTGCACTGGATAGCTCACAGTTCAAGTTTCTGCGAGAATGTATTTGAATATTCGCAAACATAAAATCTTCCAAGCACCACTGCAAACTGTCAGTGGAATAGAATGTAATCAGTTATTTTTTTTGCATTAAAATATATTCATTGATGTATTTAAGAGTGGTAACATGGTGCAGTTTTATTAATACAGCTGAAAATGGATGTAACACAAAAAATAAGCATTTTTAATAAGTCTTTCACCTGTGATTAACCTGACTTAAAGTGACTGAAAATGACTTTAAAAACTATACTCAACCTGTAAGGGGTTTTGGAGCGTGCTTGTATCGCAGCCGGTGCTGGTGCGGGGTTAGGCCTTTGTTGCCTAATACTATTACTTGCTCTGGTCTCCGGCCAGCCTTGTTGCAATAAGCACCTGTGAGTGGTTCGACCCACTCGCCCTTATGGTTCTAACGCTGGACTTAGGTGCGAGAGCAATAATGCAGAGAAAACTCAAATAGACCCGGTTGAATAGTACGAAATGGAAATCTTTATTGCATAGCGTCTAAAATCATGAAGTACATGTCATAGGCACAAATTAACGATAGTACAAGTATACATACATTCATAAAGCTTGGTCTATGGTAATGAAGAACGCACGGCACATCGTAGAAAGGGGAACACATTATACTTTATCCTTAATAATACCACCCTCCCCTATCAATCCCTACACTATATCTAGATTTGTAGGATCGGGAAACATGCTCACCACTCGTGATATTTCGGAGGATTTTAAAGTGAGGCGCTTGGCTCGTTTCGCTGCAGCGCCTGACTGTCACGTGTTTGGAGGGGTCTCTGTACGCCACTTGTTTATCTTCTCTGCTGCGACAAGCAGGCCAGGCTCCCCGTTGTCATGAAGATCTCGACAGGACTCGGGCCCGGCTGTAGAACTCAAACAAGAGTCTTCCTGTACCAGTTCGTGGAGTAACCAGTAAAATTCGAAAAGGAGTCTTTACCGGTTCGTGCAGTAACTTGTAGAGTTCAAAAATGGTCTATATATTTTGTGGCGCGGTCGGGGTTTACTGACCGCGGTGGCACGTGGCTTCTTCTTCTTCTCGTCTCGTCTCTTCGGGCCTTCGGGTCCAGACACCGTTTACCGACTCTCGGGATGGTGCACCCGGTCACTTGCCTTTGTTGAGGCGGCTCGTCCCGTTTGAGCTCCACCCAACATTCGAAGTCCAGCTCTCAAAAGAGCTTCAGCAATCAGCCGCGAGGCACAAAAGTCAAATCAAGCGAGTCAGAGGAATAAGCATTCAACAGTCAGCAGCAAGATAAGAGCACAAGAGAACGATGGACATTTGTTCACTATAGTTATAGTGCTGTGTCTCCTTATCTCCCGCCCAAAACTAAATGTCTTTTCTTTGTGAAATATTGGCGCTCCATACTCCCAGCATGGGGCGATTCTTGTCTTTAATGGGTTTCGGTAGCACTTGAAACTGGCCAACTACCCATTAATGTTTTCCCCATTGTTGATCCAGCCAGGATCGTCTGAATCGTCTCCCTGACTGGTTTTGGGGGCCCCCGAATACTCGTTTAATCACCCGAGAATGGCTCTCCCATTGTAGAGCCGTGGGGGTATTTGTGTATTTGATCTGTCTGGATGGGCCTTCGATTGCCCAGTACAATGAACCTTACTTGTGCATGGAAAATGATTCCAGCACTCATATCTATTGCTATTGTTTCGAATGCAAACAGGTTGCATCCTGTCTTTATCAATGTTTGCTGAGTATTATCCAATCTTATACTGAAATGTTTATTCGAACGCCATCTTGTCTGCCCACTGAAAATTCTGGAAGCTTCTGTCACGATGCGTGGCGGCCATTTTACAGGCTTCTGTGTCCGTTTTAATCATGACAGCATTTCGTTTAAATAAACTGATTAAACAAATCTGTTTCTCTCTCGTTATTTTGAATCGTAATATTTGCGAACTTTACAACCATGTATTAGTTTCATTGTTGTACACCAGTCAGATTTTTAGTAATTTGAATATTTTTTAAGATGTAAAACCTATTAAATTGTGCCCACTAGTGCCTGGGCGCCTATGTGAATGAGCTCAATTTGACAACCCTCCTCGAACATCTGCAAACGGGCGCAATCGACGGAAACTCGCCATCCTCATTATTTCGTTTGGGGATGTGGCCAACTTCGGTTGGAATATTTTTTAAAACAATGTTAAAGATCGTGGAAAACTCGATTTACGCTGATGTAACTTATGCTCGAGTTTCCACGATCTTTTGCGTTGGTTCGGCCACTTTCACCCGGATTGTGCAATTTGCCTGCTCTATGCGATGGCCGCTATAACGCCGGAAGAAAGATTATTTTCTCTCTCTCTCTGTAACGAGCCGTCCGCAGCTCCTTGATTTCCAGCCTCTCAATGGAAGCGGTTCAATTCCACTGGGGGACTTACGGCTAAAGGATATAAAAATGGATTAAAATGGTTAAAAATAATGAAGCTTTATAGTTGCAGATGCAGATTTTCCAATGAGAAATGTTAATTTGCTGTAATATCAGAGACTGAGTGTTAAAATAACCAATAAAAAGATACTGTAGCTATGATTTTATTAGTGTCATTGATCTGTGCTGATGCTGACAGTAAGTGTCTCTCATAGTCCATAATTTGAGATGGTGAACTGTATCAGCTCTGTAAGGAACATTCAGTCCAGCCTTTAACACAGGCAGTAAACTTAACAGCTGATGTTTGTGGAGTGAAACAAGGCCCTTGCACTGCTCGCTGTAGCCATAGTGATATTAGAGAAAGGTTAGGAAGGAATGGTTGGGAAGGTCCAGAGGATTCGGACAATGGAAGAACCTAACATTGGGAGAGGCTGCAGAGGCCTCACGCCACACTTAGACCTAAGGTTCACTCGGTTAATCCCGGGGATGAGGGGGTGGTCATATGAGGAGAGGTTGGGTAGATTGGGACTCTACTCATTGGAGTTCAGAAGAATGAGAGGCGATCTTATTGAAACATATAAGATTGTGAAGGGGTTGGATCGGGTGGATGCGGGGAGGATGTTCCCGATGACGGGTGAGACGAGAACTAGGGGACATAGTCTTAGAATAAGGGGCTGCTCTTTCAAAACTGAGATGAGGAGGAACTACTTCACTCAGAGGGTGGTAGGTCCATGGAATATGCTGCCACAAAAAGCTGTAGAAGCTACAACATTAATTAAATTTAAAACAGAAATAGACAGTTTCCTAGAAGTAAAGGGCATTAAGGGTTACGGGGAGCGGGCAGGAATTTGGACATGAGTCTAGGTTCGGATCGGTCATGGCCCTGTGGGTAGTGGAGCGGGCCCAGGGACTGTGTAGCCTGATTCTGCTCCTATTTCGTGTGTGCAATTCTGTTAGATGCAGGAGATGGTTCTGTGATAGATAGTAGATTGGCGGTTAGGATCAGATCAGCCATGATCTTATTGAATGGCGGAGCAGGCTCGAGGGGCCGATTGGCCTACTCCTGCTCCTATTTCTTATGTTCTTATGTTCTTATTGGAAAAGCAGCACCTGGAAGGGTTCAGCCTTTCTGTGGAAGTATTGTCTCAGGTATGTGCAATGCTGGAAACTTCTTTAAAGGTATTGGAGGATGTCCAGTGCCCATGGGACTGCACCACTAATGAGTCAACACCTTCAGGAGAGGAGAAGAACTGAAGGCTTCCTCACCCCATTTTCCTCCTCCTTCCATTTTGGTTGGTATATCAGAAGTTAATCCACACCCTTCTTTCTCACTCAGTATTGGATGTGTGAGTTGACCGCCATTTCAATGTTAATTCTACAGTCACCATTTCTAATTCTACCGGTCTGGAGATCAATTTGTGTGATGTTACAAACACTTAATGTGTTCATATGAAAGTCTTCTCTCCTATTTTAACAGAGATGTTCATTTATTTGAAATAAACAGGTTAACCCCTCTATTAAAATAATGGAGAGAGGATTTTGTTCCAAGTGCATTCAATGTTAGTAACATAAAAATATTCCGACTCATTTCCAAGTTCTTGTTTTTATGGCTCCAAGCCAAAGGAGACCACCTGAACCTCTTCATTTGAAACTGGTTCAGTCTCTCAGTGCAAAGCTCCTGATGCAAGGAGGATGCAAGGGGAATAATTAATCCTCTTTAGAACAATCTACATGTTTGATTTATGTAACCTATGGTACAATCATTTAGCACAGTGCAAGCTTTACTATTGCGTTCCAACATGTATCTATTGTTAATATTGATCTTCTCGTCCCCTTCAGGTGTTGTTGATTCCTAGAGAGCTGATTGGTCCATAGGAATCACATGACCCACAACCCTGTCATTTTTCTGCCAATTTCTTTCTTCCATGGTGTCATGTGACCCATATCCTTAATACTGCTCTAGTGATCTGATTGGTCTGTGGGAACGTGTAACCTGCGGGAGGGGACTGACTGGTTTATTTTCTTTCAATAATGACAGCCACTCTGATTCCTTGTTTTATCCAGGCCGTGCGCCCGCCTCGACCTCACCAGTCTGGGGCCGGAAGTGTCCCCCTCGGGGGCTTCAGGCTGTTGGTCTCATGTTCCCTGCCCTGCTTACTCTGTGCTGATTATTTTGTATAGTTTACATTTTGGAATACAGCGGCACTGAGCGGGCTGCAAAGGATCAGGAACTCAGCTCTTTTGTCTTAGGGTGGGTGGTGGAGGGAATGTCTTGCAAGTGTCCACCCCCTTTACACTAATGGCCTTGACCCTGGGATTGGGGATGGTGTCAGTTCCAGTGCAGACTGGTTGTCGGGAAGGTCTGCCCCAGCCCAGTTCCAGTGGCTCCACAGCCTGACAAGAATTTCCAGTTCTAGGCATTCGAGACACTGAGTTTAATTTACCATGGAGATACTATTGAAGCATGTCGTATCAGTGGATTCCAGAGGAGGTGACTGAGGAATATGGTGAGAACGTCGAGTTGAGATCAACCAAACAGGTTGGGTTTTGCTGGTTCTTTCTCTGTTGGTCAACAGGCCTATGTTGGGAATAGGGCCCATGGAGATCTGTGACATCAAACACTGCTCATGTTCTGGCACCACGACCCCTGGAGGGCAAAACAGTGGTTGTTAGTTTTGTTTAACAGTTTCCATTTCTAGTTTCACATTCAGGAAACAATTAAGCTGGAAATGATAACACACCGAGCGCTGTTCTCGATCGACTCACCATTAGAGGTAAAGTTGAAGAAGGATTTGTTGAATTTTCCATCCGATCGGCACTATGAGGTAAAGATCATTGGAATTCAATCTGTATTTAAATTTACGTGTAGACTATTGAAGAAGGAGCTTGTTTTCAGTATATGTTACAAAGCAGTTGAAATGCATAGAGCTGGATTATTTGTTCACAGTGAGACATACCGATAAGGGTATACTGCTGCACCAAGACTGGTGATTGTCAGAAGAAATGAGGGCAAAGGCAGATCTGTTTATAGGATTATATCATGTCAAATTTCAAATACAATTAAAATTAATCTCCATTCAGATTTTGTCACAAATACAAAGTTAAACTTCAATTCTAAACTGGTTATAATGTTGAATCATGTAATCATGTAAGTGCCTCAGGGAGATATTGGCCCGTATTTTCCGATCCCTACGGGTGTGTACGAGCTGTATACAGCTCTTGACAGAATCCTCTTGACAGATCCTCCGCCTGCCCTGGAGAAGGGACTCTGCGGGTGGAGAGTTCTGCTTTCTGCAGAACCTCCGCCCGCTGAAATCCCTTAAAAATCTTACCCCTGGTAAAAGCAAGCGTAAGGCAAGCTTTTACCAGCATAAGAGTTTAAAAAAGTAAAAAAATAATTTTTTTTCACTCACTTATAATGTAAAAATACTTTTAAAAAATTTAAGTTTATTTTTAGCCCCGTAAAAAACTTTAATTATTTTTTTCAAAAAATTTAATTTTTGTTTAAAATATTTAATTTAATGTAATTTTAACTCATTTTAAAATGTGATTTAAAAAAAAGTGTATTTAATGTTTTGATGTCTTTTTTCAGTGATCCCCATTCATACTTTTGACAGGTCTAAGCTGTCAAAGGTATGAAGGGGGATTCCCTTCTTTCATTTGCTCTCCATGGCCCACGTGACCCCAGGGAAGCTGGGATACCTGGGTCCTGCGCATTTCATAGAGCAGAGGCCTAGGAGCGAAAATGGCCGGACCTCCAGAGCCCTCAGGTAAGGGCGTAGATTTTTTTCCAGATCGAAGGCCTCCGCATGCAGGAAGCATCCGATCGGAAAATATTGGCTAATATGGATCATGGTTATCTAGAGGTATTTACTCATTTAAAATGGTGAGGCCCAGCACATCCTGATGAACAGACTAAAACACTCAGAACTGCAATTACCAGAGCAATGGAAAATACACTAAATTGTAGAATGCAATTGTCCATCTTGAGTCTGAATTTGACTCCAGAGGTCAGCAGATGTTGGCATTGAAAACCTCCTGCAGTTGCGGTTGCCTATTTCCATTCCTCTGCTGCTGGTTGGTACTGGTCACTGCTCCAGAGACTGCCACCTGCTGGTTGGTACTGGTCTCTGGTCCAGAGACTGATGCCTGCTGGTTGGTACTGGTCTCTGCTCCAGAGACTGCCACCTGCTGGTTGGTACTAGTCTCTGGTCCAGAGACTGCCACCTGCTGGTTGGTACTGGTCTCTGCTCCAGAGACTGCCACCTGCTGGTTGGGACTGGTCTCTGCTCCAGTGATAGCCACCTGCTGGTTGGTACTGGTCTCTGCTCCAGTGACTGATGCCTGCTGGTTGGTACTGGTCTCTGCTCCAGTGACTGCCACCTGCTGGTTGGTACTGGTCTCTGCTCCAGTGACTGCCACCTGCTGGTTGGTACTGGTCTCTGCTCCAGTGACTGCCACCTGCTGGTTTGTACTGGTCTCTGCTCCAGTGACTGCCACCTGCTGGTTGGTACTGGTCTCTGCTCCAGTGACTGCCACCTGCTGGTTGGTACTGGTCTCTGCTCCAGAGACTGCTACCTGCTGGTTGGTACTGGTCTCTGCTCCAGTGACTGCTACCTGCTGGTTGGTACTGGTCTCTGTTCAGAGACTGCCACCTGCTGGTTGGTACTGGTCTCTGGTCCAGTGACTGATGCCTGCTGGTTGGTACTGGTCTCTGCTCCAGAGACTGCTACCTGCTGGTTGGTACTGGTCTCTGCTCCAGAGACTGCTACCTGCTGGTTGGTACTGGTCTCTGCTCCAGTGACTGCCACCTGCTGGTTGGTACTGGTCTCTGCTCCAGTGACTGCCACCTGCTGGTTGGTACTGGACTCTGGTCCAGTGACTGATGCCTGCTGGTTAGTACTGGTCTCTGCTCCAGTGACTGCCACCTGCTGGTTGGTACTGGTCTCTGCTCCAGTGACTGCCACCTGCTGGTTGATACTGGTCTCTGCTCCAGTGACTGCCACCTGCTGGTTGGTACTGGTCTCTGCTCCAGTGACTGCCACCTGCTGGTTGGTACTGGTCTCTGCTCCAGTGACTGCCACCTGCTGGATGGTACTGGTCTCTGCTCCAGTGACTGCCACCTGCTGGTTGGTACTGGTCTCTGCTCCAGTGACTGTTCTGCTGCTTTAATCTCCTTGTCTCCCACTCTCTCCTCATTACCAGGTACGATAAGTAGAAGTTAAATATTATTAATTTGTGAATCATGTACTTTTTAAAAATAAAAAAGGCACTAACGGGATGCAAAGGGCTTATCGCCCGGGTGGGGCGCCCGAGAAATTCGGCGGGGCGCTACTGAGGTGCTAGCTGATAGCGCCACGCCCCTGCCGGTAGCGCCCCAGGCCACTGCGCCGCCCGTGATGACGTCATCACCTGTGTGCCGTGACCCCTTAGCGACCTGCCATGACCCCTTACCGCCCCGTGGCCAAATTTCATCTGCGCCCGGCGAGACTGCTACAGGTGGTGTCAGCGCTCGCCTCTCAGGTCACGAGCCAGACCGACCTCTGCTCGCGGGGCGCTAATTAAAGGGAGGAGCGGCCACAACCCGCGCCGCATTTTTAATTTTTGTTGGCCGACCTCCAGGTCAGCGCTCCGTGGCGGCCCCTGGTGTGGTCCGTGGCTGCCATCGTACCTGCAGCCCAGCAATGAGATGTGGTGCCAGGCTGCAGGCCCTGGTGGGCTAGAGTGGGCCATCGGAGGCCATGCAGAGCTCGCAGCGTCCCTCCCCTTTAACGGAAGGGGAGGGGTGCTGACATGTGTCAGCGCGACGCGGAGCGGCCATATAGTGCTCTGGCGCTACCACGCTTTGCGCCCCCGACACCGCCCCGAAAGGAAGTGGAGCGCCCGAGATAGCGCTCCGCCTCCTCACTGGGGCGGTAAGCCAAATTAGCAGCCGGGGCGGTACTTCCACGCCGGGCGCTAATTCTCCGGCGATAATTCGGTTCCCGCCCCCAAACGGGGCCTAACCGAATTTCACCCCCAAAGTGTGCAGTTGTTCCTAATCCCGAGGCCCTAATGGTATACGTCCAAAATTGTTTCAGGATGTTAACAATTACGTAAAAAGAAAGACTTGCATTGATCTAACGCGTTTCATGACCTCAGGACACCCCAAAGCACTTTACAGCCAATGAGGTACTTTTGAAGTAAAATCACTGTTGTAATGTAGGAAACGCGGCAGCCAATTTGCAAACAGCAAGCTCCCACCAACAGCAATGTGATAATGGCCAGATATTGGGCTCAACATTTGTTTGCCCCCAAAAACGGACGCGGGGATCGCGAAGCGGGATCAACCTGTGCCCGTTCAAAGTAATGAAGGCAGCACGCAAACTTGGTGCTGCCTGCTAATTGGAATGATTGTGGTGTGCAGCTCAGCGCTGAATGTGCTGCTGTGTGGCTGCTCGCTCAGCAGGGACTCCAAGTTTGTGCCAGGCTAGCACCAATTAAAGCTGGCCTGCACTTCCTAAAGCCAGCCTGCAAAGGGGAGGTGCATTCTGGCTGCAGGAGGTGATTCGACTGGCTGGGGAACAGAGTGTGAGCAGGAGTAAGCACAATGGCACAACAGGGATAGAGCGTGCCCAAAGTTCTCCGATGTAGCACTGGAGGCCTTGGTGCAGGAGATGGACAGGAGGAGAGAGGTCCTGCTTCCACAGGGGGCCAGGTGGCCCTCCAGGCAAATACGGAAAAGGCAGCTAGCCATCGTGGTCAATGCCAGCAGTGTAGCCCTGAGGACCTGGATGCAGTGCTGCAAGAAGTTAAATGACCACACACGAGTAGTCAAGGTGAGTGAATTCATTTTCAAATGCCATATCCTTACAACTAAACCACTAGTCTCAGACACTGCTCAATTCACCACACCACCTTTACTCACCGAACAACAATCTCTATTAATCACGACTCATACCTAACATTCATGGCTTCACCTCACCCTCACACACTTAGCACTGCTGCAAGCCTCACACCCACAACTCACAGCTTGCACACACTGTCAGCTATTCAACCATGACAGGCACATCACCCAAACACATTGCACCACATTCACTGACATACTTCCCTCTCTCTTACAGGACAAGGTGGCTGATAACTGCAGCCAGCCTGGGCTACCTGCAGGGAGACAGGCGCGCCTGCAAACCTTACCCTAATGGAGGAGACGGTGCTGGAGATCATTGGAGCGCTTATCACTGAGCCCGTGGTGACAGGTGCGGCCGAAACACTGCAAGATGACGGTATCCTCATTCCTAATCCTCCTTCTCACATCCCACTTCCCCCTCATTCAACAATCTCTTCTGATTTACAAGCTACAAATGGTGTAAGCATGCACCTCTTGCTTTCCCCCCTCCCCTCAGCACAACCCTCCCCTTGGGCCTTTCTCCTTTCAGAGAGCCAAGAACTCCAACCTGGCCAGGCAGTGGTGGAGGAGCAGGAACTGCAAGAGGAAGAAGGCAGTGATGCTGAAGGCACAGCACCATCGCTCGATTTCACGCTCGCAGGCACCGGCTCAGATACTGACACAGCGCGAACTTAGAGGGTAGCATAGAGGAGGGATCTGCACACGGTGAGACACCAGGCACGAGTGGGCTGCAGCCAGAACAGGGGGAAAATGTAGCGCAGGTGCCAGCTCACCAGAGTGTGAGGTCAGACACAAGTTCTACGGCAGAGGACTCAGATGAGGACTTCGATGGGCGGCCTACAGAAGAATGATGATGGGTATGCACAATGGAATGCTTGGTGCATTGTCAGGCCTGCCAGAAAGTCTGAGGGCAATGTCAAAGAGCATGGAGGAATCCAGCACCAACCTTGCACAAGGCTTTGCACAGAGCTTGGAGCCCATCGTTTCCAGCGTTGAAATGGTGGGTAAATCGATTAAGAACATAAGAACATAAGAAGTAGGAGCAGGAGTAGGCCTTATGGCCCCTCGGGCCTGCTCCGCCATTCAATAGGATCATGGCTGATCCGAACCTAGACTCACGTCCACGTCCCTGCCCGCTCCCCATAACCCTTAATTCCCTTATCAGCTAGGAAACTGTCTATCTCCGTTTTAAACTTATTTAATGTCCCAGCTTCAACAGCTCTCTGAGGTAGCAAATTCCATAGATTTACTACCCTCTGAGTGAAGAAGTTTCTCCTCATCTCAGTTTTGAAACGGCAGCCCCTTATTCTAAGATTATGCCCCCTAGTTCTAGTCTCACCCATCAGTGGAAACATCCTCCCCGCCTCCACCCGATCAAGCCCCCTCACAATCTTATATGTTTCGATAAGATCGCCTCTCATTCTTCTGAATTCCAATGAGTAGAGGCCCAACCTACTCAACCTTTCCTCATAAGTCAACCCCCTCATCTCCGGAATCAACCGAGTGAACCTTCTCTGAACTGCCTCGAGAGCAAGTATATCTTTTCTTAAATATGGAAACCAAAACTGTACGCAGATTTCCAGGTGTGGCCTCACCAGTACCTTGTATAACTGAAGCAAGACTTCCCTGCTTTTATACTCCATCCCCCTTGCAATAAAAGCCAAGATTCCATTGGCCTTCCTGATCACCTGCTGTACCTGCATACTAACCTTCTGTGTTTCATGCACCAGGTCCCCCAGATCCCTTTGTACTGTAGCACTTTGCAGTTTCTTTCCATTTAGATAATAATTTGCTCTTTGATTTTTTCTGCCAAAGTGCATAACCTCACACTTTCCAACATTATATTCCATCTGCCAAATTTCCACCCACTCACTTAGCCTGTCTATGTCCTTTTGCAGGTTTTTTTATGTCCTCCTCACTCACTGCTTTTCCTCCCATCTTTGTATCATCAGCAAACTTGGATACGTTGCACTTGGTCCCCTCCTCCAAATCGTTAATATAGATTGTAAAGAGTTGGGGTCCCAGCACTGACCCTTGCGGAACACCACTAGTTACTGATTGCCAACCCGAGAATGAACCATTTATCTCAACTCTCTGTTTTCTGTTAGATAGCCAATCTTCCACCCATGCCAGTATATTACCCCCAATCCTGTGATTTTTTATCTTGTGCAGTAATCTTTTGTGTGGCACCTTATCAAATGCCTTTTGGAAGTCCAAATACACCACATCCACTGGTTCCCCTTTATCCACCCTGTTTGTTACGTCCTCAAAGAATTCGAGCAAATTTGTCAAGCATGATTTCCCCTTCATAAAACCATGCTGACTCTGTCCGATTAAATTATGCTTATCCAAATGTCCTGTTACTGCTTCCTTAATAATGGACTCCAACATTTTACCAACCACAGATGTTAGGCTAACTGGTCTACAGTTTCCAGCCT
Organism: Squalus acanthias; assembly: GCA_030390025.1. Classification (NCBI taxonomy): domain Eukaryota; kingdom Metazoa; phylum Chordata; class Chondrichthyes; order Squaliformes; family Squalidae; genus Squalus; species Squalus acanthias. The sequence goes on from CM059438.1 coordinate 40,182,641, forward strand.
TTTGACTACCTCCCTTTTTAAATAAGGGCGTTACATTAGCAGTTTTCATTAGCACTTGTGGACTCACCCATGATGCAGCATCTGCTGGCCGATGTCTCAGCTTCCATTGCAGCACAAGCAGAAGCCACCCAACGTCTGAGTGCTGCAGTGGAAGCTCAGACTGAGGTCATGCAAGCTCAGCTTGTTGCCACACAGGCTCAGACTGCTGCCTTCGTGGCTGCGGTTACCAGTGTTGAAAGGGGCTTGCAGGGTGTCACAGCATTCCAGCAATCTGTCCTCCAACAGATTACTAGGATTGCCGAGGCGCCGCCCCAGGGAAGTGGAAGTGGCTTCTTGCAGCAAGAACCTGCTGTCTTCTCTCAGATTGACAGCATTCATCCTCCCACCACTGCCACTCCGTCAGTGCCCCTGATTTTGCCTGTCAGCCAGCACAGACTGCTGCCGCCTTCTAGGCCCAGAGCTGCTCGAGGTTGTCCTGCAAGGCCATCTGCAGTCTCCCCCACTGAAAGCCAGCAGCCTTCCACCAGTCATGCTGCAGCCACTGGGGTAGCACTGCGTAGGAGCACTGGGACAGGCAAAGGCACACGGAAGACAGGCACTAAGGGAATGCACAAGGCTGATTAGTTGAATTTGGAATGTGATATTGGATGGTTTGATTTATAGATTTGGTTTCGAATGTTTGTTTTGTGGTAGCGTTTATTGTCACATTGTGGCCAAGAGGACACTGTGATGGTCAGTAACAGATGGTCCGTCTCCATCTCTGGGGATAGGTTATTGACTAACATTCACTACAAGCCCACTGACCCCCACAGCTACCTGGACTACACTTCCTCCCACCCCGCCTCCTGTAAGGACCCTATTCCATTCTCCCAGTTTCTCCGTCTCCGCCGCATCTGCTCTGATGATGCCACCTTCCATACCAGTGCTTTCGACATGTCTTCCTTTTTCCTCAACCGAGGATTCCCCTCTACTGTGGTTGATACGGCCCTCGACCGTGTCCGTTCTATCTCCCGCACTTCTGCCCTCACCCCTGCCCCTCCCTCCCGGAGCCACAATAGAGTTCCCCTTGTCCTCACCTTTCACCCCACCAGCCTCCACATTCAACGGATCATCCTCCGCCATTTCCGCCACCTCCAGCGTGATCCCACCACCAAACGCATTTTCCCCTCACCTCCCCTTTCAGCATTCCGCAGGGACCGCTCCCTCCACGACACCCTGGTCCACTCCTCTACCACCCCCAGCACCCCTTCCCCTTCGCCCAGCACCTTCCCGTGCAAGCGCAGGAGATGCAACACATGCTCTTATACCTCACCCCTTCCAAGTGAAACAGCGATTTACTTGTATTTCCTGCAATTTAGTATACTGTATTCGCTGCTCACGATGTGGTCTCCTCTACATTAGGGAGACCAAATACAGATTGGGTGACCGCTTTGCGGAACACCTCCGTTCAGTCCGTAAGGGGGACCCCGAGCTCCCGGTGGCCTGTCACTTTAATTCACCGCTCCATTCCCACTCAGACCTCGTCCTCGGCCTCTTGCATTGTTCCACGGAAGCTCAGCGTAAGCTCGAGGAACAGCACCTCATCTTTTGTTTAGGCACCCTACAGCCCTCTGGACTCAACATCGAGTTCAACAATTTCAGATCATAACCTCGGCCCCTATCACATTTATATTTTTTTATTTTATTTTTTCATCCACCCTTTTGTTTGGCCTTTATTTTTCCCTCCCAGAAGCTGGCAGCTGTCCTTCATTCTGCCAGCGCATCTCACACTTCATCTAGCCTCAACCTGTCACATTAACACCTCCTCTTGCCTTAATGTCTCTCAATGTCTCTTAATCTCTCCTGCTTTCTATCCCACCACTGACCTTCCCCTTTGTTCTTTCATCCCCTCCCCCCTTTCCCAGCTTTATACTTGCTCTAAATCTATTTCATTTCCTGCTTTTTTCCAGTTCTGACGAAAGCTCTTCGACCTGAAACGTTAACTCTGTTTCTCTCTCCACGGATGCTGCCTGGCCTGCTGAGTTTTTCCAGCGTTTTCTGTTGTTATTTCGGATTTCCATCATCCGCAGTATTTTGCTATTGTCGAGGTAAGGTGTGGGACTGTTGCTGATTGGGTCTGTGCGGTTGCATTCACTGGCACCGCGGCCGAATGAGTCAATCACAGACAGCCCGGCCAGAAAGGGGCTGTGTTGGTTGTCTCCTCCCTTCCTGCTCCTGCCCCTCCTTTTCCTCCTCCTCCTCAGCTCTTCGCCATATACGTGGTGGTAAGGGCTGTGCCCTCATGATCTCGAGGTTGTGGAGCATGCGGCAGACCATGACTAATTTGAGATGCAGTCTGGCGAGTACTGCACGGCCCCTCCAGAGCTGTCCAGGCAGTGGAAGCGTTGTTTAAGGACGCCAATAGTCTGCTCTTTCAGATTCCATGTGCCAGCATGTCTTTCGTTATACATATGCTGCCCACGTGTGCTTGTGTTGCGCACCGGAATCATGAGCCAGGTGGTTAGCGGATAGCCATTGTTGTCAGTAGCCACCCTCTGGTTTCTCGTGGTGGATCAAATACGGACGGTACAGGGGACTGCCACGGAATGAAGGCATCATGACTGCTGCCAGGATACCGAGCATTGACCTGCATGATGCGCTGAGTGTGGTCGCACACCAGCTGGACACTGAGGGAGTGGAATCCCTTCCAGTTGTGGTACATCTCAGAGTTGACATGCGACACCCACAAAGCGACATGCGTACAGTCAATTGCGCTCTGCACCATGGGGAAGCCTGCTATCCTGGTGAAGCCGTGTGCTCACTCCGCCTGCTTCTCTCTGGCAAGTGAGAATGAAAGGTATTCAGCTCTCTTTGCTTACAGAGCCTCAGTGACCTCTCTTATGCAACAGTGCACGGTGAATTGCGAGATGCTGGAAATATCGCCTGCTCCAGCCTGGAAGGAGCCCAACGCATAAAAGTTCATGGCCAAGCTCACCTTGACAGCAATGCCGTCCTTGCACTGTTAAGTTTCCGCCTGCACACATCAGCCGCATTTCGCGTATGTGCTCGAGTTTGCGCATGCGCAGTTGAACATCCATGCGTTAACGTCATCAGGCGTGAGTCCTCCTTTGACAGGCTCCACCAGGCTGTGTTCACACATGCACAAATCGAATTTCTCGAGCATGCACACTTCCAATCTTACGTGGTGACGTCATCAGGCATGCGCGGTGATGTCATCAGGCATGCGCATATGTACCTTCATTCAGCGCGATCTTGAAACCCTTCGTGTTGGAGACTCCGCCAAGAAAGTCCAGACAAGAGAAAACGGGGGAAAAATTCAGTTGGATTGCGCCTCCCGTTAGCGCATTAAGAGGGTGCTGATGGGACGCAAAGCAACTAGCGCCCGTGCGCGGCGATTTTTGCGCCGCTCACGAAATTAACAAGACATTTTGCGGCGGTGCTAAACACTACCACCATGATCTCCTGCGCCAGCCGATCGTGACGTCAGTCGAGAGTGCAACACCCCAGTAGCGCCCCGGACCGGATATTGAGTGGCGCCCCCTGCCTTACCGCCTGCCGCTAGCAACCACAGGTTGAGGGGAGCGTTTTGCAGTCAGGAAGGGACTGGGGGAGCGCTATTTAAAGGCGGCGGCTTCCTGCCTTTTTTTGTCGGCAAAATTTTTGCACCACGCATTCTGAGTGAGAGAGAGACTGCAGGAGATATTCAAAGCTGTGTTGAGGAGTTTTGGGAACTGAGCAGCACTTTGCAGGTTCTTTCTGGTTTGATCTTTCTTGCATCGATTTAGAAGAGACTATGGGGGCTGCAGTCTGAGCTCTTTCCCTGGGCCTCTCCATTGTTCTTTCCAACAGATTTGATGTACAGGTCTCTCCAGGCCAAGATTCAAGGCTGCAATGAGCAGGGTGTGGATGTAGAGCAAGATCGACCCTCCCCTTTAAGAATTGTCCGGCGCCAGTGTGTCTGTGTTCCATTGCTGACTGACAGCACATGAGCTTCTCCAGCGCTCTGAGGTAGCGCCTTGCTCCTCGGCCTTTGCGCCTTAAGACAGATGTGTAGCGCCTGATTTCGCGCTCCAATCACCTCCAGGGGCGATAAAAGTCACGTTTGCAGTCGGAGGCGATAATTAGCGCCAGGCGCTAAACTTTGCGCACGGCCGATAATGGCGCTCCAAACGGTGCGATACTGATTTTTTCCCCCAACATCTTTAAACTGGGAATTGCTTTAAATGTGAGTACTTAAGGTTTGTGTACCGTTTATTGTACTTATTTTCAGAATTCTTAATATTTTTTGTGAGAGGTTACATGACTCTTGGGCTGGTCTGCTCCTTTGCTCTGGATGTCTATCCTTGCTCATCCATTGCCAGCCTTTGCCCTTTCTCCCCCAATCTCCTCTCTTCCACTGTTTAAGTTCCTCTCCCTCTAATAATGGGTATATTTTTACCTAACTTCAAGTTCAAGTTTAATGTTACTTAAGAACATAAGAATTAGGAGCAGGGGTCGGCCACAAAGCCCTTCGAGCCTGCTCCGCCATTCAATAAGATCATGGCTGATCTTCGACCTCAACTTTCCCACCTGATCCCCATATCCCTTGATTCCCCTAGAGTCCAAAAATCTATCAATCTCAGCCTTGAATATACTCAACGACTCAGCATCCACAGCCCTCTGGGGTCGAGAATTCCAAAGATTCACAACCCTCTGAGTGTAGAAATGCCTCCTCATCTCAGTCTTAAATGGTCTACCCCTTATCCTGAGACTATGCCTCCTAGTTCTAGACTCTCCAGCCAGGGGAAACAACCTCTCAGCATCTACCCTGCCAATCCCCTTCAGAATTTTATATGTTTCAATGAGATCTTGTGCCTTCCCCGGCCCTTAAAACACTGCCCAATCCCCAACCATGCTTAAATCTGTATTTTCTGTCGTCAAGTTCCTGCAACTCTGTACTACTGATTATAGAGTCATAGAGTTATACAGCACAGAAAGAGGCCCTTCGGCCCATCGTGTCCGCGCCGGCCATCAAGCCCTGTCTATTCTAATCCCAGTTTCCAGCACTTGGTCCGTAGCCTTGTATGCTATGGCGTTTCAAGTGCTCATCTAAATGCTTCTTGAATGTTGTGAGGGTTCCTGCCTCTACCACCCTTTCAGGCAGTGAGTTCCAGATTCCAACTACCCTCTGGGTTAAAAAGTTTTTCCTCAAATTCCCTTTAGACCTCCTGCACCTTACCTTGAATCTATGCCCCCTGGTTATTGACCCCTCTACTAAGTTCCTTTCTATCTACGCCCCTCATAATTTTGTACACCTCAATCAGGACCCCCCTCAGCCTTCTCTGCTCTAAGGAAAACAACCCCAGCCTGTCCAGTCTCTCTTCATAGCTGAAGCGCTCCAGCCCAGGTAACATCCTGGTGAATCTACTCTGCACCCTCTCCAATGCAATCACATCCTTCCTACAGTGTGGCGACCAGAACTGAACACAGTATTCCAGCTGTGGCCTAACTAGCATTTTGTACAGTTCCATCATAACATCCCTGCTCTTACATTCTATGCCTCGGCTAATGAAGGCAAGTATCCCATATGCCTTTTTAACCACCTTATCTACCTGTCCTGCTGCCTTCAAGGATCTATGTAAATGCACACCAAGGTCCCTCTGATCCTCTGTCCTTCCTAGGATCCTACCATTCATTGTGTATTCCCTTGCATTGTTTTTCCTCCCAAAATGCATCACCTCACACTTTTCAGGGTTAAATTCCATTTGCCACTGTTCTGCCCATTTAACCATCCTGTCTATATCGTCTTGTATCCTGAGGCTTCCCTCCTCGCTATTTACCATTCTACCAATTTTCGTGTCATCTGCGAACTTACTGATCATACCTCCTACATTCATATCTAAATCATTAATGTACACTACAAACAGCAAAGGACCCAGCACCGATCCCTACGGTCACAAAAACAACCTTCGACCATCACCCTCTGCCTCCTGCCACTAAGCCAATTTTGGATCCAATGTGCCAAATTGCCCTGGATCCCATGGGCTGTTACCTTCATGACCAGTCTCCCATGTGGGACTTTGTCAAAAGCCTTACTGAAGTCCATGTAGACTACATCAACTGCGCCACCCTCATCCACACACCTAGTCACTCCCTCGAAAAATTCAATCAAATTGGTCAGACATGATCTCCCCCTGCCTCTCCAAGTGGAGACTAATTCTGTCCCTCAGAGTTTTTTCCAATAATTTCCCTACCACTGATGTTAGGCTCACTGGCCTATAATTCCCTGGTTTATCCCTACTACCCTTCTCGAACAATGGTACTACGTTAGTTGTTCTCCAGTCCTCTGGCACCTCCCCTGTGGCCAGAGAGGTTCTGAAAATTTGTGTCAGAGCCCCTGCAATCTCCTCCCTTGCCTCACACAGCAGCCTGGGATACATCCCGTCAGGGCCTGGGAATTTATCCACTTTTAAGCCCGCTAAAACCGTTAGTACCTCCTCCCTCTCCATACTAATTTGTTCAAGTATATCACAATCTCCCTGGTTGATTTCTATGCCTACATTACCCTTCTCCATAGTGAACACAGATGCAAAATATTCATTTAAAACCTCACCTACATCTTCCGGCTTTACACACAGGTTGCCACTTTGTTCCCTAATGGGCCCTACTCTTTCCCTGGTTATCCTCTTGCCCTTAATATACTTATAAAACACCTTGGGATTTTCCTTTATTTTGCCCGCCAGTGTTTTTTCATGCCCCCTCTTCGCTCTCCTAATTTCTTTTTTAAGTACCCCCTGCACTTTCTATACTCCTCTAGGGCTTCCACTGTTTTTAGTCCTTTGTATCTGCCAAAAGCCTCCCTTTTTTCCCGAATCCATTCTTGTATGTCCCTTGACATCAGGGTTCTCTGGGCTTGTTGGTCCTTTTTTCAGCTTTATTTTGCGACAGTGTGTTTCCTGCTCAGAAATTGATTTTCCTGCTCTGTAGTCTGTTTCTTTCCACTCCTGGATCTTATAGTGACCTCCAAACTCGCCATTGTTTTTTTTACCCCTGCACACCTCCTGGCTCTTCATTCCCAGGGAAATACCTCCAGCAGTGCACTGTCCGATATTCTACCCTTCAAATGGCTTCTGGTTACTTACCAAGGCCTATCTATCCTAACCTTGTTATGTGCCCACACCTATGTAACGTCAGTTTCCCTGTTTCCATTCATGTATGCATTTTGGCTGCCGCTGTGGACCCGAGCCCCTCACTTCTGTTTCCTTTATCTTTTTACTTTGGTTGCGTTTCCTGACAACGAAACGAATTTCTCGCGCATGCGCGGTTCCAGTTATTTTGCCGAGACACCATCTTCAGTGACTGCAGCCTCTTCAGCATCTTCCAAGCCGCGCATGCATCCTGCGAAAAACGTAAGCAGCATAAAGATGGCGGCGGTGCGGTTGTTCAGGAAAGAGTAACGGTGAAAAGCAGAGTGAGGCCGGCCTGCGAGTGATGCGACAACGGGGCCTCCGATCCACCAGATTCAGTCAACGCGACATGAGGATGTGTTGCTGCATGGCCAGCTGACAGCTCAGCGTGAGTGTGGGAAGGATGAACCAAGAGGTGAGGGGGCTCTGTGTGGGGAGGGTGCTCTCCAGGCGCAGGGGGCAGATGTATGTGAGGGGCAGCCCGGGAGAATCCGGGGGGTGGGTCACTGTGTGTTCCCACACCCCTCTCCCTGGAGGCTGGTATTGGTAGTGATGATCCAAGGTGACCCAGACACAGAGCGAGCAGCCCCTCCCGGAGTGGCAAAGGGCGTCGGGCAATGACAGACAGACCGGCGCCGCTCGTGCTCGGTGCAGCACAACAATCACATCAGCAAGTTGATGCTACAGTAACCCATAGCATCCTCTCCACCTGCAGCATTGGCAAGCCAGGGCTGCAGTAACCCATACCACCCTCTCCACCTGCACCATTGGCAAGTCAGGGCTACAGTAACCCATAGCATCCTCTCCACCTTCAACATTGGCAAGTCAGGGCTACAGTAACCCATACCACCCTCTCCACCTGCACCATTGGCAAGTCAGGGCTACAGTAACCCATACCACCCTCTCCACCTGCACCATTGGCAAGTCAGGGCTACAGTAACCCAATCCACCCTCTCCACCTTCAACATTGGCAAGTCAGGGCTACAGTAACCCATACCCCCCTCCCCACCTTCAACATTGGCAAGTCAGCGCGACAGTAACCCAATCCACCCTCTCCACCTTCATCATTGGCAAGTCAGGGCTACAGTAACCCATACCACCCTCTCCACCTTCAACATTGCCAAGTCAGGGCTACAGTAACCCAATCCACCCTCTCCACCCTCAACATTGGCAAGTCAGGGCTACAGTAACCCATACCACCCTCTCCACCTTCAACATTGACAAGTCAGGGCTACAGTAACCCATACCACCCTCTCCACCTTCAACATTGCCAAGTCAGGGCTACAGTAACCCAATCCACCCTCTCCACCTTCAACATTGCCAAGTCAGGGCTACAGTAACCCATACCACCCTCTCCACCCTCAACATTGACAAGTCAGGGCTACAGTAACCCATACCACCCTCTCCACCTGCAGCAAAATTTAACACCAAGCCAAAGTAGATGACATTAGGACAGGTAACCAAAAGCTTGGTTAAAGAGGTAGGTTTTAAAGAGCATCTTAAAAGGAGGAGAGAGAGATAGAGAGGCTGTAGAACACATTAGTTGCTGTAAGCTTCAATGTAACTTGACCAAACATAAAGATTGACCACATTTTATGCACTGCCATGCTTTGCGAGGACAAAAGACTGGTTGCTGTGAGAACTTTGCAAAATAAGAAGCTGTGGTTGGATGCTGTGACAGCTGCCAATTGTCTTTAAAGTTCTGTGGGAACAGACTATTGAGCTGTTGAATTAGTGCAAAAACAAAAATATCTTCAGACTATGGAATGTAACCGGCCTTGAAGCCCATGGATGCTTAACGAACTATTGATAAAAGGAAGAGAAAAACAACTAATGCCGTATAGTTAGGGACAGGTACGCAATGGGAGGGTTGCCAAGTGTTGGGGTATAAAAGATGCTGTAAATTGACCACTCGCAGCTGCAGCCGGACAACCTGGTCAGTTGTCAGAAACCATACGTCTAGTCATCGCCAAATTGACCAATCGCTGGTGTTAGTACATCTGTGGTGTTTTGCTTATTATCACTTGAGCTTAAAGTAAAGGGATAGCTCTGTGTATGCTAAGGTAGAGTCAGGAATTGTTATACGCTACATAACTGTCGGGTGCTTACTTGTAATGTCTTGCTGATTTTTAAGTAAAATAAGTTTTTCATAGATTTATTGGGTTTTGTGTTGTCTGTATGACAGGTCTGAACTTCGGAAACTGTTGGGCAGGGTGAGGGACGATCTCCGCACTTCTTACAGATCTTTTTGCAGTTTTGGGGTTGGGCGAGGGGTGATTTCCGTACATCTTACCGATTTTGGCACCCGAACAGGGACCCGTTCAGAGCAGACAATGGCAAAGACAATGGATGAGTTGGTCACTAAGTATGTGACAGGGAAGTCGCTTCTTCGAGAGGGGTGGGTACGGGTCAGTATAGACGGTAATGATCCGGTATTGGAGGCTAAACAGTGGATACAAGGGCCCACGTGTCAGCCAAGGTTAAGGAAATCCATTTGGTTATTGGCCTATCAGATAAGTGCTCCTTCTTCATGTTGGAGTGGGGAACGATCTGGCTCACAGTCAGCAGGGTCCCTGTGGAGGACCAGGTTGGCGATCCTGTTTAGTAAAGAGTTGCTTGGACTGCCAATATGAGAGGGAGAGCATTTAAAATTAGCACTGGCCTTTTTAGTGAGGGGACTCCCATTTTGGAATGGAGTACAGGAATGAGAAGGAGGTGTAATGGGCAAACCAAAAGGCAGACTGAGTACTTCAACCAATGCTCCTGTTCATATCATTGGGGCTGGGGGTGGTTGAGGTGTTGCTGTGCATTGGCTGAGAAGACTAAATGGCCAGGAGCTAGTACATCAGCCAACGTGAAGGAGACAGGTGTAAATTGTAAGATTATCCCAGACAGGTGGATTTTTTTTTTTAGAATACTTGTTTTAATATCTTATAATCATCAGTATCTTTTAATCATCAGTAATGCATTCATAATCATGTGTAAGAATTAATGTAGAAGTTTGTAATCATTAATTGTATGCAATGATAACCTGAATTATATATGACCTGTAACCCTTTTGCGTATAATTAAAAGTCTGTGAGTGAACTGTAACCAGACAGCCTGGGGTGAGAAAAAGGATTGCTCTGGTCAAATAGGAAGCTGTGTGTGAAAGTTGGATATTCGCCAACAGTATGGATGCGACAGAGTACAGCTAGTCTGGGAACCAAGGTCAGGTGTAGATGCCACTGTGTTGAAATGTTATGATGTCTGCAGTTAATTAAAAACATAGACCTTTCACAGGAACAGCAAGGATGCCATATCTCTACACTATGGAGACATTTCCTATTGTGTTGCCATAACCACCCCAGATATAAGTCTTGATGGTCAAAAACAGATGATGTGAGGGTGTCAGAAGATCAGAACCTGCGTAGACAAAGGTGCTGGGGACTTGGCATCTTTATGAATGGAGTTTGGGTTTTGGGAATAAGCCAGTGATTGGTTCAGGAGGACTCCATAGGTTTTGAAAGAGAGTAAGGGTATAGTAAGGGAATCTTAACAGTCACAATGGGTAGAAGATTTCAGAAAGAGTAGAAGATTTCAGGAAGAATCTAGGAGACACCCATGAGACGAAGAGAGATGAGAGACAAGAGACACAGGGTGCAGCTTACTCACGGTTGCGCTTCTACCCAGAGGATAACGGGGTAATATAAGTCTCAATTATTTTCTTTAAACTGTTGCTCGAATACTGTAATGTATTGGCCCAGAAATTAAACACTGAGCGTTCCTGCGGGGGTAAGGCTTCCCCGCGATATCTCACTGCGCGCCTACCTTTTCCCTCCGGACCCACACGAACTTTAGTTTCAAGGCTGCAGCTGTGCAGTGCTTGCGTGACCCACAGACGCAGTTAGTTCGTGCGAGCTCTGGGATCACGTGATTCAGTTAGAGCCAATGGCAGCACACCATCTTTCATTCATAGTTTTGACAGGAGAACTGTTAAAGCTATGAATACAACTTACCCCCAAAAGAACAGCTAAACCTCAATTAAATTAAAAAAAAAAAACATCACATTAATAAAATAACTATAGTTAAATAAATTAACCACTTTAAACAAAAAATTAAATTTTTGAAAAAATTTTAAATCTTTTTAAAAGTTATAAGAATAAACTTACCTTTCTTTAAAGTCTCTAAAAAAGATAAACCTGTTGAAAAAAATTTAAAATACTTAATTAACTACTTACCTTGTTAAAAGAGGGTCTTACGCCTCCTTTCTTTATGTGTAAAATCTTCCATGCTTACCTGCACGTTCAAAGCACTAAGTGCACTGCGTGCGCGCAGCCTATAGCACGCACGCGGTTCACTTAGGAACCGCCCCCTTTTGAGTTCACGAACTGCCGGTTTCCCGTGCATGCTGGATGAACTTTGTTCTCTTGCAGCACCGCACAGAAGGATTTGTTGAAAGAGAAGCTCGATCAGCTTCAATGTCACTTCACGTGGGGACCACAGCAAGAAAACATTGACTTGGACAATATGAAGCAAAGATTGCAAGATTCAATACAGGCTGGTGTGAAATATCAGGCCATGTCTTACAACCATCTGCAGGGCAAGTGTGAAGAGGCAATTCAAAACTTAAAGGAAGCTGAAAAGATTCTGAGGGAGAATCATGAACATGAATTTGAAAGAAGAAGCATCATCACCTATGGAAACTATGCCTGGGTATATTATCACATGGGACAACTGACAGAGGCCCAGTCCTACCTCGACAAGCTGGAGATGATCTGTAAACGATTTACTAATGGCTCTCGGTATACAGCACTGATACCTGAAGTGTACGGGGAGAAGGGTTGGTCACTGTTGAGTTCTGCTAGTCAATACTATGAAGAGGCAAAGGAATGTTTTGAGAAAGCTCTGGAGGAAGATCCTGATGACACTGAATGGAATGTTGGTTATGCAACTGTTCTGTTTCGTCTGGAAAGATTTTCTGGTACCCCAGAGCGTCGTGAACGCAGTCAATCAGTGAAGCAGTTGCGACGTGTGCTGGAGCTTGATCCAGATGACTCTGTAGCCATGGTGCTGTTGGCTCTAAAACTACAAGAGTTCAAGCAAAAGGAGGAAGCTCTCAAATTAGTTGAACAAGCATTGCAGAAGTCCCCTGACCTTCCATATGTAACTCGTTATGCAGCAAAGTTTTTGAGAAGAGAAGGAGATGTGGAAAAAGCTGTGGAGCTGTTGAAGAAAGCATTAGAAATTAGCCCAAACTCTACCTTCTTACACCACCAAATAGGTGTGTGTTACAGAAACAAACTATTTCAACTGATCAACAATCCAGGCAGCAAAGACCCTCGCAATCCTGCTTTTCAACAGAAAGCTGAGTTGATCAATAAATGTAAGTACTATTTTGAGAAGGCATTTGAGCCCCGTCCATTGACATCTGTTACGGCACAACTGGATTTTGCAAAAATCTGTTCATTAAATGAAGAAAATCTCAAGGCAGAGGAGATCTACAGCAATCTACTGAAATTAGAAGATATTCGTCCAGAAAAAAAGCAGGCAATTTGTTTACAGGCTGGGTTATTTGACCTGAATCACAAAAGATCTGAATCAAAGGCCATCACCCATTTTCTGGAAGGACTGAAAGTCAAATATGACTCAATAGAACAGAAAAGGTGTCGCCAAAACGTGGAGATGTTAGCAGAAAGACGACTTCGCAGGTATCCGAGAGACAGTGAGGCCTTTGGTGTTCTCGGGTTCCTGCACCAGCTGGATGGGGAGAAGTGTGAAGCTATTGAGTGCTTTGAAAAGGCCTTGGAGTTTGACCGTGACAATGAAGAATATCTAAGTGCTCTTTGTGAATTACGCCTTTCTGTCTAGGCAACGCTGACTTTCCCAACTAAAACTAAGCATTTGAAGGATGCATTAATACTCTCTGATCTATGAGCAGGTTTGGTCGGGTACTCGCTTCACTTATTGTATTCTGCTGGCACTTTCTTTCGAATGTGCATTTTACTCGTGTATAATTTTCAAACAATAATCTTATTGTAATTATTCTAAATCCCTGTGCTTCGTTCAAGAATATTAACACCACTGGTGCACTAACCAAATACAATTTGCTTCCATATCCTTTGACATTTTGCTATGTGTGAAAAGAAACAAAATAAGGTGTTTTGGGGGAATTAGAGTTAATTGAGCCAATGGGACAGAGCCACAATAATTGTTTATGAATTATAGGAACTGTTTTTAAAACAATATTAAACATTACATGGGCCCGATTTTAACTCCAGATGGGTTTTGGGTGGGTGAGTGGCGAGGGGAGTGGGAAACTCACCCGTTGCTGCAGATATCGGGCCCGAGGGTATTTCAATCCTGAACCTCATTATCGTGCCGCCAGTCCACTTCCTGCCCGTACAGCGTTAAGGTAGGTGCGTTGAAGGAGGTTCTGGGATGATCCCCGGGGACAGAAGTGGAAACGTGGGGTGTCCGAGGCAGGGGAGGCCTAAACTTTCATTTTGGGGCCTGGCGGGGCTTTCCTGCACAAAGGAAAGTAAAACACTTACCCTTTGACATCCTGGTTCTGTTCAGAGCTGCTTCGGCCTGTTGGAAAAGCTGCAGCGGCTTCCACCGCTCAGGCCAGAGTTGACATCGCAGCCGGGGCCCGATGACATCAGCAGACGTGTGTCAGTGAGGACCCCGCCCATTTTCCTTAGCCCAGTTTCTGCCAAGTGGGTAGGTTTAAAATCACCCCCCAGGAACTGCTTAGGTAATCAATTAAACTGGGTAGATAGACAGACACTGATCTCCAAATATATATGAACAATGTGTGACGATTGGACTCCCATCCAGAGCGTTCATTCGGATCTCAGCCTCTGTCACTGGGAGTCTCCCTGCCCTGTAACTTGTCAGCTGCACCAGCTCTTCATCAAACCTTCTGAGACCATTGTTGGCCAACACAGAGCAGCTTGGACAATACCCGGGAAAGTCCATTTTCCAGAGACTGTCACCATCTCGATGAAGGGAAACGCAGTAGAGGGAAGAAGGCTAAAGGTTATAAAAATATGTTAAAATGGGTTAAAAAGAATAAAACACAATGGCTGCAGACACTGATTTTCCAAACAGAGATTTCAATTGTAATTGTAATATCAGAGATTGAATATTAAAATAGCCAATAAAATGAAACTGTGGCTAAGATTTAATTTGTGTTGTTGATCTGTGCGAATGCGGACAGTTGGTGCGGTGCAGAACATGATGGGAAAAACCTGCAAGATATTTTCTGGCAGTCGGTAATGTTTATGGCCACTTGCCACCATTTGGTGAACGGCAATTCATACATTTCATCTTGGTCAACACAGAGCAGCTTGGGTAAAAGCTGAGAAGACCATTTCATGGAGACTGTCGTCATCTCGGCTAAAGGAAGGCACAGTAGAGGGAGGAAAGCTAAGAGGATAAAAGAGGTTCAAAATAATTAAAACTTTATCATCACAGACACAGATTTTGCCAACAGAAGTCATACACGCCAATGAGACTTGCCTCCTGGAACCCAGACGGGAATGATCCTCTGCCAATGAGGATTGTTTCCAATCCCCATTTATCTATTCAGCAATTTTTATTAGAAAAAGTAAAATTCATTGAAACTTTTTTATTCCTCCTCGTAATAGATTCTCTGCTGCTGATGAGATAAAGAAGTTTTAAAATGTAAAAAAAGTAATCAATTCCCAAAGGGAAATAGAGAGTAATTTGCAATAAAATTGAACAAAGGTTCCTTCCACTTTCTTCAAAATATCAAAAGAAAATCCAATGCCCGAGGTCATAGAATTGAAAATACTTGAAAATGCACCAAATTAGTTGTTAAAAAACATTTTGGAGTTCTCATCTTTCTTGGGAGCTGTGTCAGGTTCTTTGAAAGATTTGGTCCGCTTTTACTAGTTCTCTAAGTTTGGAAAGTAAGGGAAGTGCATGTGGTTGGCTGTTGAAGGAAGACCAGATTGGACATTGGTGTGGTGTCCCACATAGTCAAATACCCTACTACAGTCGATGCTCTCCACATCAATAATGGACACCTGGGTGAGGCACTGGAGGGCGACCAGTGCCCATGGCACTGTACCCCACTAGGGAGTCAACACCTTTAAGGAGAGGAGGGAAGGGCCACAAATAGCAGAGAAAATTGATAAGGGACAAAATCCTTTCCAGTTACTGTGTGCTTCCAGGCTCCAGGATGTATTTTCTGGCACTGGACAGGCATCGTATCCACCTCTAACCCAGAGGTGACTGCTGGGATGTTCTGGAAAACTTACACATTCACACAAAAGTGCAGAGCAACAGTTGGAGTGAGAGCCACAATGTGACACGATTGTTGACTTCCTCAGTATGTCCTGTATGGTTGACTGGGCAGTGTGATTCCCTTGTGGCAGCATTACCCCTGGAGGAAGGAGTCACATAGCCTGCACCTCAAGAGGGAACTACACACATTCTCAAATTCTGATCCGCCATATTGTACATCCAACTAACTGAGGATATCCTGCTCTTTCGCTATTACTCTTACCTTGAAGACTGACCTGCTGTTCCTCTGATGCTACCTTAGTTTGTTGATGACTGAGGCTTTGCTTTTATCTTTACAATTCAGCAATTGGATTGCAAAGAGGCAAAGAGTTGCTGTTGAAGATCCAAACCTTCAACTGATGGAACCCCATTTTCTGGTCGTGTCCTTGGCGTGGTCAGCAGGGTAGTGCCAATGTAGTCACAGATTGTAGGTGAATGATGCTGCTCACCATTGCTGATAGCACCTGTTCTCTACCAAACAAGGGTTCAATACTAGGATATGTCATTTGCCTTATTTTTGTGTTGGTAGTTTTTTATTTTAATTTAGTTTAAAATGGCAGTGTGGAGATAGGCTGTATGAGAGCAGGGGTAATGTTCTGTTGATCAAGAATTAATGAAGACAAAGATTCCTTGGACCCATAATGTGCAGGTAGGCGCAACCTGGCATAAGAGTCAAAGTTCATGGGGGGGTCGGCCACAAACAGCGTGTCTTTAGCACTGGGGGAGGTGGGGGGTCACACACCTTCAGAAGAAGATATTTAGTGTGGCACAAGTGGCCAGTTGGGAACGGGAGCTGGACACCCTGAGAAAGGTAAAAGCCACCCATGACTCACTTTGTAAAGGGGACATTTTGAAAAAAAAGTTCTGTTCATCTTCAGGGATGCAGGCTTCAGTCTTGGCCTGAACCTGGTCTGCTTCGAAATAGTGCCATGGGATCTTTTACACCCACCTGAGAGGGCAATCGGGGCCTCACTTTAACATCTCATCTGAAAGACGGCAACAGGGATGAGAACCTCTGCCTGTATCCACAGGTGTTGAAGTTATTGGCACAGCCTGTCCAGCCTGGACTCCCTCTGTTGCTTCTCTTCACCCAGGAAACAGAGGTAGAGTCGAACCTTTGATCAGAAAGCCATTCTGCCCTGTCTGAATGGGGAGAGGGAAAATTGACTGGATAAGGTCAAATAGTGGGCAGGCAGATGGTAAAGTATTTGGAAGGTGCAAAGCCCACCCTCCCCCAAACTTCTGTAAGGCTTTGAAATGTGCGCTTAGCTCTCTAAATGTACCTGTGCCGAGGACTCCTGGATGCTGATTTATGTGAGACCAATTGCTTCTGAGTGCAGAAGAGGTCGTAAGGACAAGGACTTGACAAATGACATCACCAAGGGATTGGCACTTTAGACGTCGACAGGAGATGGTGATGGATAATTGGGATCTGAAAAGTTCCAACGTAATGGATCCCCACCCCATTTACCACCCGCTCTGCCCAATACCAGCCCAAAATTTCTGATCTCCTTAAACAACAGCATGGAGCAGTTGGGCCAAATGGCCTGTTTCTGTGCTGTACTTTCTATATACTTCAGTGTAAAATTAGCCAATAGTCAGCAGGAACTCTAGGCCTAGGAGCAGACAGGATTTACATCAAATCATGCAGAAATTACAAAACAGAAACAGGCCATTTGTAAGATTCTCAAAATTCACAGATCCCCAAAACTCGAAGACAAACCTGAAGGAAAAAGACTTTGTACTCTTTTCTAACTATTTCAGGGTGGTGAAATGCATTGGGCCTAACCGAAGGACATTTTAGAGCAAAAACCAAGATTTGGTATTTTAAAGGACATGCCTGGACTTGTAAGGGAGAAAAGGCTGGAAAGGAAGGTGGGTTCAACCTCTGTAAAGACAGTTTGGATATTGGAGTTAATGCAGACTGCCTTGTGAAACACACGACCTTGCTTGGAGTTAAATCGGCCCCTATCAGACATTAACATCCTAACAATAAACCCGAGGAAGAGCAGTCTCCACCCAAATTACAGGACCCATCAAAACATGCATAAAACAGATCACTTTGACCCACTCTATAGAAATCCCAGGCCCAGTCAAGAAACTCAGAACCGGAGAACAATCAGCTACAATCAAGCAAGCAGATCGACAGGATGGAGCCATCCCAAAACCACTTCACACATTTACAAACAGGTTACTGTTAACAAGCCCTCCAAAATCTTACAATAAACCGGGACTGATTAGGAGGCCCCAATCAGTATAATTGATGGCCTGTTTTCTCAAGAAGGCAGTTCAGCAGTTACAACAAGTTCTCTACAAGTTCAAGGGTGGAGCAGTTACACAGTTACAACAGTTCGAGTTCTCCAGTACAACCGTACACAGTTCAACAGAAACAAGTTCAACAAGCAAACAGCAAGGAGTTCAGCAAGCAGCTCCAATCCAACCGTTCAGCAGTTACGTGTCCAGCCAGGAGGTCGACAGCTCGAAAACAAGACCGTTCAACAAAGGAGGCCAACAACTCCAGAAGTAGGCCGACACGCAAGAAGAGACCAGAGCGACCGCCTCAGTGACCATCGGACACCTCGCGGCAACAAGGGCCTTACGAAACAACCAACTGAACATTACCACCAATATTGGGCCACCGCGACCAGAGAAAATCAACTCGGAGAAAAACCGAAGATCTGCAAAGTTTCCACTCTACAATCTATTCCTGACTTACCCCTGGATAAGATTTTACTCAATAGACTCTAAACCCTACCTCTAACCAAGGAAAAGTGGGTACTCACCCGATAAATCCAATCCAGCGAACCCCGAAACCGCAAACCAGCTCAACTGTCAAGGATTCGTTTGGTGAGCATTATCCCTGGTCCTCTAGAGTCCAACTTAGCTAGTAAAGTGGGATTGGGAGGGGTGAGGTATTCTTCTAATGTAATTGCCCTCGTATGTACCAAAGTGTTCCCCATTTTATTAGAGTGTTAAGATTGTTGTGTTATATTTACTCTCTTGAATAAAGATCAAAAGTTCTTGCACCAAACCAGTTGTCTGCTGCACGTTTGTCACAACCCCCAAATAAGTCCAAGGTCGAGAACCAAGGGAGTGGGAGCGATTCGAACCGCTCAGAAGTCAGAGGTGAAGCTGGCACCCACCCACCACCCCCTACACATTCAGCCCAACAGGTCCATGTTGGTGTTTCATCCCCCACATGAGTAATTGTCCTAATCCCATCTCTCCACCCAATTACCACATCCCTTTATTCCCCTTTCCTTCAATCACTGATCTAACCTATTCTGGTAGTGCATTCCGCAGCCTCACAACCCTCTGTGTAAAAAAGCTTCTCCTGCTTCCTGTCCTAAATCTCTTACATTTAACATTAGGTCTATGTTCCCTTGTTCTACATCCCTCAACCTCTAGATACAGTCAGTTTCAATCTACTCTGTCCCATCCTTTCATAATTTTAAATTCCTCTATCAAATCACCCCGAAAAACTCTAATTAATGAAACAGTCCCAAATTTTTGGCTCATCTGTTGTGCTGACTATACTTGAATAGTCTGCTCATTAAATTTCATAAAGCACCTTCCACGACCTCAGGATGTCTTGGGCGGCAGCACTAAACAGACCACAGCGCATTGGCACTCCGCCCAATTGTCCTCTCCATTGAAGATGGGCTGAAGGTTGGCCACATGTTTGTCAATGTGCGTGCTCCTTCAACAGACCTCTGTAAGGATACTTCTCTGGTTGCACAGGATGGTACAGATCTGAACTGGATTACAGCTCAGGACATTACAAGCTCTGGACACAAGAGTATGGATGGAATATCGAAGGTGAAGTTGAAGACCACCCCATAGCTCGGGACTAGCAACATCCAGCTCTTATGCCTGGTTCCTCTTTTGACTCATTGCCACACAGCCATATATCCAACCACACAAACGTCACACACAGTTAATATCCTGTGATGCAAACTCCGTTTCATGGTGTTGGCACCTTTTCTGGCATTGTAGGCCCGGAACAGCAGTCTGGCAGCACTGACAGTGGCCCATAACAAGACAGCTCCTCACAGCAACCACCGCCTCCCTCTTGCTGAATGTTTGCAATCACCAGCACAGCGACCCACTCCCAGAGGACACAGATCGTGAGCTTGGGGACGTATCATCAGGTGAGTCACATTGCGTAGGTGAGGAGGAGTGGGGTCAGAGGAGCAGCAGGAACCTGCTGCCCTGATGGGCCTTCTTTGTTTCCCCTAACTGTTCTGCTGAAGTCTTGTAAAGGTTCTCTTACAGTTGTACAAACTAGCAGCTGGCGCATGCTGATCTCATTGGCAAGCCTTCCCTCATCTTTTACCAGTTGAACAATTCTATACTATAGTGGGGCAATTCAAAACCAAACCCAGCGTTAATTTTAACCTGACTTGTCAAACGTCGCTGGACTCTGTAGCTTGGATTACATTGCCTTCTTGTTCACGGAGTACCCAGGCCAGTTTGTATTGAATCAGCTCCCTTTTGACATGTTCTTTCCTCCCTCCCCAATCTGTTCTTCTGCTGAAGTCTTGTAGTAGTTCACTTACAGTTGATGCCAATGACTTGGCAGAAAATTGGCTGTATTTAATGGTCATTGAAAAAAATTGGGCCGAAAATTGATCCCGGGACGCGAGAGTACGCACTGCGTACTCTCGCGTATTCCCACTCCAATTGCCGGTTTTCTGCATGCGCTGAAAACCGGCAATTGCTCTTCTGAAAAGGGGGCGGGGCCTGGGTGCATCGCGTGCGCGCTACAGGCTGCGCGCACGCTGTGCACTTCATGCTGTGGACGCGCAGGTAAGTAGGGAAGATTTTGGAAATGTAAAAAGGAGGAGTAAGACCCGCTTTTAAGAAGGTAAGTAGTGAATTAAGTATTTTTTTGAATTTATTTTTACAGGTATATCTTTTTTATAGACTTTAAAGACAGGTAAGTTTATTTTTATAACTTTTTAAAAGATTTTAAATTTTTTCAAAAATTTAATTTTTTATTTAAAATGGTTAATTTAATTAACTATACTTATTTTATTAATGTGATGGTTTTTTTTTAATTTAATTGAGGTTTAGCTGTTATTTTGGGGGGGTGTAAGATTCATAGATTTCACAGCTATGCTGTGAGACTTATGAATGGAAGATGGTGTGCTGCCATTGGCTCTAACTGAGTCACGTGATCCCACAGCTCGCACGAATTAACTACGCCGCTGGGATACGCAAGCCCAGCACAGCTGATGTCTGGAACATCAAGTTCGTGCGAGCTGGATCAGAAAAAGCATAAGCGAGGTGAGACATCGCGGGGAAGGCTTACCCCCGCGGGAACAGAGCGAGATCAATTTCTGGGCCAATACCTCTTATAACAAAAGAAATGGTGCCAAAAATGCATGGAAAAGTCGGATAGCCAGGTGGTGAAGGATAGAACACTAGAGCCTAGTCTTACGTTACTTACAAGCCTTTATTTACAGAGACACATGATGGCCTGGAATTTGTGGTGGGTAATAACAGTGAACGAACAATGTTCTCTGTCCTTCCCCCTTTGAAACTGACCGCAGCTTCAGGATGTAGAGCATGCAGATCCTAACGCAGAAATCCTGAAGTTGCGGTCAGTCATTCACTGCTCCGACACTGGCTGTGCTGTGGAACCACCCCCCTGACCTCCCGCCCACTCTGACCCTCCCCCACTCTGACCCTCCCTCACCCCGACCCCCCCACCACACCGTTCCCCTCATCATTATTTCAGGTTTGCCTTTTCCCCGTGTGAGAGCCCCATTCTTTGTTTTGCTCTCTCACATTTTTAAAAAGTTAGAATCAAAGGGCCTTACCCACCTCCTGATTCGCTGTATGTGAGAATTCTGCATTGTGATTGGCTGCTTGGACAGCCTGTTGACATCACAGCAGCTCTCGTCAGGGATTCCCCAATAAGTTTTGCTGATTTCAATTACGTGTTGGAAAAGCCGAGCTTCTGCCCACATAGATGGCGGGATTTTTGTGGGAAGCTTACTTCGAGGCCATTACAAACTGCGCATCCCCAAGATAAGCTTGCTCCCTTTCCCCAGCCTACCCTTATATATGGGGGGAGTTTTAACCTTCAGAAACAGGTGGGTCTGGAGCGTGGGGGGTAGTTAAATTGCTAAAAATGGGATTCCCGACCTGATCCCGCCTCCAACCCGCCCACTTCTGGTTTTAACGGAGGCAGGACTGGGACGGGTGACCAACCCGCTCCCAGGGGGCGGAGCCTCAATTTAAATGTTCGAATGAGGCTGGAAGCCTCTTTTTTAACCTCCATTCTGTTCTTAACTGCATGTGGACGGGTTTCACACAATACGTGATACCCGGTAGTTACAGCAAGGCGGGGACTGCTGGATTCAGGAGATAAGTGCCTTTATACCTACCTCCTGGATCCAGGGTCCCTACCTAACCCACCCCCCATGATCGGAGACCCCCTCACGAGGCCTCCGATCACCCCCTTCAGGCCTCAAGCCCCCCGCCCAAAGGTGATGCTGAGGCCAGCCACAATCTACCGGTGGTCGGTCACGATCTACCTTTCACATCGCCCCCATCATCCGGCCCCGATCCTCTGTCCCCGCCCCCCCCCCCACCGATCGTCTGCCCGACCCCCGATCCTCTACAACCACCCGATCGTCTGCACGATCCCCGATCCCCTCTCCCCCCGCATGGTCATCTGCCCATCCTTCGATCCTCTCTCCCAAAACCAATTGTCTGCCTGGCCAACCCCCAATCCTCTCTCCCCCCACCACACCCCTATCCATTTAATGGCCCGGCCCCCACGTGAACCCTCCCTTCCCCATTCTGTGCAGTTTAAGGCCTACCTGCCCACAGCCAGCCAGCCTCTCAATCTGGCCTCCCGAGTTTCCTAACCGCCACGGAGCCCCCCCACCAACCCCAACCCACCTTCCTCCACAGAATTCCGGCCCATATGAGAGAAAAAGAGTCCCCAATTAATTCCCACCACCTGAATACAATGAACACCCAATTGCTATACACCACTTGAATACAGGAAACTCTTTGGTATCCGGCACCGACGGGACCGGGGTGGTGCCGGTTGAATAAAAATTCCGGATAACGGAGAGTTATATCTACCGAGGCTATTTTTAACAAACAAAAATAAAAAAATCAAGAAATGTGCAGTATACAGTATTTGGGTACTCACTTATAGAATGTTGTGTTAAATGAATGGTAGAAGATGCTTTATTAAGTACAGTAATGCCAGTTGAGGGTAATCCATAACTCTTTAATTACTTAACAGTAAAACAAAACTTATAAACAACTGTATACAGTACTGTAGTTGACTGTACACTTATTCCGAGTCATCTGGTTCATCAGGAATATCCGTGCCAGCTGGGTCTTCAGGATCATGCAGTTCCACAGATTCCACAGATTCTTCAGGCACTTCCGCTGCTTCGACTCTTTTGGAAGCTTTCTTAAACATGTTGCAGATGTCGGTTTGCTTAGTGGACTCTTGCCTTTTCTGTAGAAACGTGGAATGCAGAATATGGAGTTGCATAACTTCTTGGGCAGAGTAGCAAGTCTGCCTTTCAGCAAATTTGAGGATTGAAGAAAATCCTTCTGCAGCTTTAGCCCAAGAAATCTTGTTCTCTTCAGAAATATCATCCTCTTCACTTTCCATCTCACTTTCCTTTTCTTTCTTTGGATTCAAAACATTCTCAATTATTTCATCATCACTTAGCATATGCACAACACCAACTTCTCTATCTGCATCAACCCACTGCTCGATATCACTTTCACTGAGGTGACGTAGAGGGTTTGCTGGGTCTGCATTTTTCACCATGCCAGCCATTTCCATTATTGTACTCTTCTTGGGACGAACATTGAACCCATGAAATTCCTCCTCTGAAGAAGAACCTTCAGCAAACATTACAGAAGGCCACAATTTGCACCAGGCTTGCCTCAGAGTGTGACCTTTCACAAAGTTCCAGGAACATGCAACATTATAGATGGCATCTTTAATATTGTATTCCTTCTGAAATGCGTGAATATTGTCATCTTGGCTTATCAGTTTACGTCGGAAGTCTTTCTTGTAATGACACTTCAGATTTTGGATAACGCCCTGGTCCATGGGTTGGATGAGAGAAGTTACATTTGGTGGCAAATAAATGGTGAAAATATTTCCCGAAACCAACTCGGATTCATGCGGATGGGCTCTACAATTATCAAGCAATAAAATGCATTTGCTATCTTCAGGTTTCCCTATTTTACGGAAATGTTCCCTCACAGATGGAACAAAAATATGATGGAACCAATCGGAGAAGATTTCCTTATCCATCCAAGCATTTTTTTGAGCTTTGTACTCAACAGGTAAGTGCCTCACATTTTTAAATGCACGGGGATTTTTATACATCCCAATAACAAGAAGTTTAACCCGGTGTGATCCAGCAGCGTTCGCACATGTTAGCACAGTTACACGATCTTTATTTTTCTTGTAACCTGAAGCATTAGCCTCACTAGCCCCAGCAAGCGTTGATTCTGGCAAAAACCTCCAAAACAAGCCAGTTTCATCGGCATTATATATCTGTGCTGGCGACAAATCATGTTGCTGCACAATCCGATTGAAATAATCGCAGTATTCTTCTGCGGCGTCGTGATCAGCTGATTTCTTCTCCCCGGAAATATCGAGTCGTCGTATCCCGTGCCGTAACTTGAAGCACGTTAGCCATCCCTCGGAGAAAGCACACTTGTCAGTGAGCTCCATCCTTTCGTAGAAATCCTTCGCTTTCTCGATTAGCATGGGTCCGGAAATTGGAACACCCTCTGAACGCTTAAGAGAAAACCATTCATAAAGCACGGTATCCAGCTCTTCAAGCTTAGGCTTACGAAGCGTACGCTGTTTCTCTACACTCTTACATGTCTCCGAGCTTGAATAAAACTTGAGCAGCTTATCCTTCTGCGATTTGATGTCGTAGATTGCTGACGAACCGATTTTGAATTCATTCATAATGTTGATACGCTTCTCTCCCTTTTCTAGTCGTTGGCAATCTCGATTTTCTGTTTTAAAGTTAAGACCACTCTCTTCCTTTTGCTTGGACCAGCTTTTGGGAATTCCATAATGCAAGATGGGGGAGATAATTCCCGATAAAGATGGAGAGACACACAGAACAATGGTGGCTAGGAAGAGACTACCAGCAGCGTGGGAGACACACAGTAAAATGGTGTATCAGAAGAGATTACCAGCAGCGTGGGAGACACACAGTAAAATGGTGTATCAGAAGACACTACCAGCAGCGTGGGAGACACACAGTAAAATGGTGTATCAGAAGAGACTACCAGCAGCGTGGGAGACACACAGTAAAATGGTGGATCAGAAGAGACTACCAGCAGCGTGGGAGACACACAGTAAAATGACGGATCAGAAGAGACTACCAGCAGCGCGGGAGACACACAGTAAAATGGCGGATCAGAAGAGACTACCAGCAGCGCGGGAGAATCAGACTCCTGTTATTGCGGTGTTCGGACTTCCGACAGCGCCAGGAAGCCGAGTAGTGGCACTTTGGAGAACTACCCCCAATGACTAACTCGGCGTTCGCGGGAGACTCGGACTCAGACTCGGCAACATTGCCGGTTATTTGAGAGGAGTTTTCGGAGTATGATTTTTGCCGGTTAATAGAGAATTCCGGATATTTAGGTGCCGGTTAAACGAGAGTTTCCTGTACAATGAACAATACATACACTAAAATAGGAAAACAGCCCAGTACTAAATATGCACTTTAAAAATAGAAACAAAAAAAATCCTAAAATATCGCTGCTCCTTTAAGGCTCCATAATGGAGTCATTAAAGGAGCAGCGAGTTTTTCGGAAAGCTCCTTTCCTGAGGACCGCTCCAAATAGGCTCACAAAGCAAATAACATGATCCAGGGGAGAACCAACTGAAAAAGCTGGCAAATTGCACCTTTGCCCTGCTTAAATATTTTTAATAATTTGTGGCTCTCACTGAGGCTCTCATACACTTTGTTTACGAGCAGCCTTAAGCAGGAAATTCTGAGAGCTGGAAAATAGCCTCATTGGCCTTGCTGTCTGGAACACTTCCCCTTAAACCCCTGTACCTTGCTCCTTCTCGCCCCACCGTCAAAACCGGCTAAAATTCTTCCTCTTTAACCTTTCACCTTTCCTTTGCTATCGCTGAGTATCCATTCCTCCTCATCGATGGATCATCTCGGGGCATTCACTGTAAAAGAAAAAAGACTTGCATTTATATAGCACCTTCCACAACCATCGGATGTCTCAAAGCATTTTACAAGACCAGATAATCTGTTTTGTTATGTTGGTTGAGGGATATATATTGGCCAGAACACCGGGGATAACTCCCCGACTCATCTTCAAAATAGTCCCACGGGATCTTTTAGGTCCACCTGACAGAGCAGACGGGGCCTCGGTTTAACGCCTCATCTTAGATCCAACAACATGCTTGATCGATGTAATCTACTGGTTCAGATAGGATCATAGCACAGTGCAAGCTTTTCTACTTCATTCCAACATTTATCTATTATTATAGTGAGCTAGAAATTCGTCTCCGTCGCGCCCGATTTCTCGTTGCTACAGGTGCCGTTTTTTGCTGAAAATGGCGTCCGCACCGTGTGCGCACTCTTTTGGTGCGGGCTGCGCTGGACGCCATTTTGTTGAGGGCGGTAGGGCGGGCGTTAGGAGCGTGCGCCGGGAGTGTGCAGAGTGTGCAGATCGTGCCATCAATCAGCATGCAACGCTGATTTGACGCCAGCGCTTCCATTTCCGTCCTCAACGCTGGAGCTAACGCCCTGTCTTAGCCTCGCACAGCGCAACATGCGTTCAGCAGCAGCAAGGACACCCCACCAGAGTTATTCAAAGGGATCATCATCTGCTTTCAGGTTAGTTGCTGATTGATTTCTACTGGCTCTGTGTAAGTTTGTAGAAGTCTTTGGTGCTTTCTAGTGTTGTTTAAAGTTGGTGAGGTGAAAGGGACTGGTGCTGCAAGTGGAGAGGGCCTTAGTTCTGACTTCAATGGTTCTGCTCAGACCATTTGCTCCCAGTCATGGATACTGTGGCTGTCCTCACCCTTGGGCTGCAACATGACAGGGAGCTGGGCGACAAGGGCTATCCCTTCACCACCTGTCTCATGACTCCGCTCCACAACTCAACCACACGTGGACTGCATGCGTACAATGAGAGCCATGCTGCCACATGAACTATCATAGAACAGACCATTGGGGTGCTTCAGCAATTTTTTCCCTGCCTGGACTGCTCTGGAGGAGCCTGCAATACTCACCAGAGCATGTGTCCAGATTCATCGTAGTCTGCTGCATGCTCCACAACCTCGCCATCATGAGGGCACAGCCCTTGGCACCAGTCATATGGCAACCAGCTGAGATGGAGGAGGAGGAGGAATGGAGGGGGAGGAAGAGGAGGAGGACCAAGCGGAAGCAAGAAGGCAACCCAGACAGACGCTTTCTGCCTGGGCTGTCCGTGATCGACTCATCCGACTGCGGCTCCAGTGAAAGCAACCCCAATTCCACATTGACCAATATTTCCACACCTTACCTTCCCTCTGATATGGACCATCACAGCATCCTCTTGGCCACAATGCTGAAATGAAAACCACAACAAAACAAATATTCCAATCCAACTTTATACATCATTCCTTCCAATATTAGGTAGTAATGTCAACTAATCACACTTGTGCATTGCCTTAGTGCCTGTCTTACATGTACCTTTGCCTGTCCTATTGCTCCGACAAAGTGCTCCCCCAGTGGCTGCAGCATGGCGAGTGGAAGGCTGCAGAATTTCCGTGGGGGGAGACTGCGGATAGCCTTGCAGGATGACCTCAAGCAGCTTGTGTCCTAGAATGCCTAGCTGTAGACTGCACCACCTCGGCACGGGCGGAAGCAGCCTGGTCTGAGGGGCTGACAGGCAACAGCAAGGGCACTGGCAGAGTGGCAGTGGTGGGAGAACAAATGCTGTCATCCTGACAGTAGGTTCGTGCTCCAGGGAGCCACTGCCACTCCCCCAGGGTGGAGCCTCAGTAATCCTAGTAATCTGTTGGAGGACATATTGCTGGACTGCTGTGGAACCCTGCAACCCCCTTTCAACACTGGTAAACGCAGTCATGAAGGCAGCAGTCTGAGCTTGCGTGGCTGCAAGCTAAGCATGCATGAGAGCAGTCTGAGCTTACATATCCGAAGTCTGAGCTTCCACTGCAGCACTCCGACACTGGGTCGCTTCCGCCTGTGCTGCAATGGAAGCTGAGTCATCGGCCATCGGACCCAGCATCATGGTTGGGTCCACAAGTGCGCTAATGGAGTTGGCCATCACTTTCATGCTGGGAATCAGGGGCTCCAAGCTCTGTTCAAAGCTCTGTGCAAGGTTGGTGCCGACTCCTCCATGCTCCTTGACATTGCACTCAGGTTTTCTGACAGGCCTGCCAATGCACCAAGCATTTCCTTGTGCATACCCATCAGCCTTCTTCTGTATGCTGCCCC
Source organism: Squalus acanthias (assembly GCA_030390025.1). Taxonomy (NCBI): domain Eukaryota; kingdom Metazoa; phylum Chordata; class Chondrichthyes; order Squaliformes; family Squalidae; genus Squalus; species Squalus acanthias. The sequence goes on from CM059438.1 coordinate 40,210,587, forward strand.
ATTGAAGTCCTCATCTGAGTCCTCTGCAGCAGAACCCATGTGTGACCTCGCCCTCCGGGAAGCTGGCAGCTGTGCTACCCTTTGCCCCTGCCCTGGCTGCAGGCCATTTGTGTCCGGTGTCTCATCACGTGCAGATCCCACGTTGACCCTATCCTATAAAGCACACAGAGGGCTGGATTTTCTGAATGGAGACATGTTGGAGGCGGGACCAATGCTTGCCTCCATCATCTTCTGGCCAACCAGCGGGATTTTCCCCTGATTGACCTTGTGAAGCTCACCCTGCGGGCTCAGCAGGCCAATTAGGGGGAAGTCACTGACAGAGCACGTCAACGTCTGACATGCCATCTGTCAAGATTTCTTGAAAGAAGAAATGTCAGCATTTGACAGTTCTGTGAAGCTGTCAAATACTGACATTCTGTGTAGTTTGATGAGCCCTTGTGTTCAAGACTCATCAAACCTTTTTTTACTTTGTAGAAATCAGATGACTGTTGGTTCAGAGGATCCAACAGCCAGTCCGTGAAATCTACAATGAAGATGTCGGGCCTCCGGATCCAGAGCGGCTGAAGGCTGCAGGCAGACACAAAGGTAAGTGAACATTTTCTAACACTATACACTCACCTCACATACTTACCACGCCACACTTGTACACATCACTCACCTCTACATCGCACTTTCAGACCCCTCCGACCCCCGCAGACCTCCTTCACGACTCCTCCACCCCGGCGGGTTTCTCTGAGGTCAGGAAGCCTGCATTTGAAAAGGTAAAATGGGACTAATCATTTTTTCTGCCTGTTAACTACCTGTTAACGGTCAGTTAAAAGGATTTAATCCCTTTCCTGCCTCCAGGAGACGGGACCCGGGTCAGGACGGCTTCCCGCCTCCTGGCAAAAGGGCACGGAGGCAGGATGGGGGCAGGTTTGCCAGCCGCTCACTATTTCTGCAACTTTACTGGCAATCCTGCCTCCATACCCACCTCCTCGGGGCTGAGAAAATCCAGCCAAGAGTGTCAGTATCTGAGCTGGTGGCTGGGAGTGTGATATCGAGTATCGCTGGATCTTCATGATCACTGTCTTCCTGCTCCTCCACCAGTGTGTGGCCAGGATGCAGTTCTTGGGTATCTGAAAGGAGAAAGGCACAGGGTAAAGTTGTGGTGAAGGGTGGGGGAGAAAGCAAGAGGTGCATGCTTACACCATCTGCAGCTTGTAAGTCAGAAGAGATTGTGGGATGAGTGGGAAGTGGGATGTGAGAGGGAGGATTATGTTTGAGGATACGGTCATCTTGGATCGCTTCAGCCCTGCCGTTGGCCACTGCCTCAGAGATTGTCCTCCCAAGAATGTGCAGCACTTTCTCCTCCATGTGGATATAATTATGAAGGCGTGCCTGTGCCCCTTTGGGTAGCCCCTGCTGCCTCCGATTGTGAGCCACCTTGTCCTGCAAGAGAAAGGGAAGTGCGTCAGTGAATGTGGTCCCCGGGGCTTGAGTCCTGGCATTGACCGCCATGGCTATCTGCTCTGAGCATGTTGCTGGAGGGCCTCCTCGACCCCTGTGGATCCGGACATCTCCCTACCTCCACCAAGGCCTGCAGTGCAGCATTAGAAAATCTTGGAGCCCGCTCTCACCCAAGTAGAGCCATTACTGAGTCTTTCTCAGGTCAGAATCAGTTGTAGAATGAATTCCAGCGCCTGCCCTTTAAGAGGTGCAAGCTAGCTTTAAGCAGTGCAGTCTACCTTTAACTGGTGCTAGCAAGGTGCAATTTTGGGCCTGCTGCTAATGCATGCAGCCAATCAATGTGCGGTTAGTGCTGGCTGCACGCTGCACTCATGTTAATCAGCAGGCAGCATGCAATTGGCGTGCTGCCTGCATCACATTGAACGGGTGCATGGTAATCCCCCAGTGTTTCTGCCATCTGGCCCCAGACAGCCTACACCACCCTCTACGGCGGTTCCAACCCCCAGTTTCCAACAATTTTCCTGTTCCAGCCATGACTTCTCCAAGGATGCATCCAAGAAACTAGGAGCCCTTCCAGGCACTGACACCAATGTTCCCGTTAAACTGCGTGATCGTACAGCGGTCTGGAGGTCGCGTGCAGGCCGCTCACCGGCTTTTAAATGGAAAGAAACGCGCGTTAAAGGGGCTGCGCACCTAAAATAAAAATGAGACGGAACATTGACTGACATCCTCAAGGCTGCCAATGCTTCAGCCATTCATCCAGCAAAGTAACTGGACTCAGCCTTACAAAGGGTAAGAGAAATATGGAGCAAGTTATCAGGGAAATGCCATTGAAGCAAATAATATAAGAGTTTTCAAAAGACAACTGGAGGTGACTGAGGGATATGGTGAACAGGCAGAGTTGAGATCAACCTAACACGTTGGCCATTTTGGCCAAGTGGTCTTTTTCAGTTGCTAAACTGGCCTCTGTTTATAATGGGCTCTGTGGAGTTCTGTGACAGCACACAATGTTACTGTGCTGGCAGCACTATTTCTTTGAAAAAACTTTGGTTCTAAGTTTCATTTCCTAGGTTTAGTTTCTATTTACATTCAGACAATGATTTATAGCACTAAATAACTGGACAGTATAAATGAGCAGGAAAAACAACACACCAAACACTCTTCTCGATCAACTCACCATTGGAAGTACAGTTGAAGCTGAAAAAGGAATTCAACGCATTTTCCGTCCGATCAGCATTATGAGGTAAAGATCATTGGAATTCCTGCTGTATTTAAATTTATGTGTAGACTATTGATCAACGAACTTGTTTTCAGAAATAAAGTAGCATACATTACAAATCAATTGAAATGCAGAGAGCTGGGATTATTTGTTCACAGTGAGACATTCAGATAAGGGTATACTGCTGCACCAAGACTGGTGATAGTCAGAAGACATGAGGCAAAAGGCAGATCTGTTTATAATATTATATCAGGTAATAATTCGTTTCCACTCGGGCTTTGGTGAAAGTGAAAAGTTAAACTTGAATTTTATGCTGTCGTGGAAAGGCGTATTGTGTAAGTGCCCTCAGGCTGTATGCAGACTTTGAAGAAAGAAAGTTTTACTTTGTGTTCCATGGGAATCTAGAAGGGATCTACTAATGTAAAATAGTGATTTTCAGCACTTTCATATATCCAAACTAAAGCAATCTGAACTATAATGCAAAGGGAGAGTACAGCATGAACTGGGATGGGGGATGAACCTAGCATGAAATGCAGGAGGAGAGTGCCAGCTTAAAGTGGGTAGGAGAAGGAAAAGTGTTTACTTAAATTGAGAATGGAGGGGTGGAGGAGAAGAGCGCTCGCATGAACTGGGGGAAAAGGACAGGTGTACCAGTTTGAACTGAGCAGCAAAGGGAGGAAAGCCACCATGAACTGGGGCAGGGGTAAGAATGACAGCTTGGATTGAGGGGGAAGGGAGACGAGTGCCAACATGAACAAGAGGCAGGCGGAGTAGAGTGCAAGAATGAGCTGGGATAGCTGGGAGATGAAGTGTTCGACGTGAAGTGGGAGATGAACACAACGACAGAGTTAGAGGAACGCAGAATTCTCGGTGGGTTTTAGGGCTGAAGAAGGTTATGGAGATAGGGAGGGGTGAGGCCATAAAGAGAATTGAACACCAGGATGAGAATTTTAAATTTGTGATATTGGTGGACCGGGACCCAATGTACGTCAGTGAACACAAGGATGGGTGAGCAGGACTTGGGGCAGCTAGCAGATTTTTAGATGAGCTGAAGTTTCTGAAGGGTAGAGGATGGGAAGCTGGCCAGGAAAGGATTGGAGTAATCAAGTCTGGTGGTGAAAAAATCAAGGATAAGGTTTCAGCAGCAGCTGGGCTGAGGCAGGGGTGAATCAGGCAGTGTTACAGAGGTGGATGTAGACGGTGTTTGCGATGGAGTTGATATGCGCTCAGAGGCTCAGCACACAGCAAGTTCCCAAAAATAGCAACGAGATGAAAGACCACCCAATCTGTTTTTGGTGGTGTTGCTTGAGGGAAGAATGTTGGAAAGTACAACTCCCTGCTTTTCTTCAAATAGTGCGATAGAATCTTTAACATCCACCTGAACCACTGGAACAGGCAGATGCTGCCTTGGTTCAACACCTCACCTGGAGGTTGGCATGGTGGAAGGTTTTCAGCAGCGTAAGAGTCAGTTCATGAAACATGGTCTTTCAGAATGCTGAGGATACCTTTGTGATGGGCCTTCTTTTCTACTCTTAGGATGGGTTCTCCTTCTTCATGTTGGAGTGGGGAATGACTGGCTCACAGTCAGCAGGGTCCCTGTGGAGGACCAGGTTGGCGATCCTGTTTAGTAAAGAGTTACTTGGACTGTCAATATGAGAGGAATAGCATTTAAAATTATCACTGACATTTTTAGTGAGGGGACTCCCATTTTGGAGAGGAGTACAAGAATGAGAAGGAGTTGTAATGGGTGAACCAAAAGGCAGACTGAGTACTTCGACCAATGCTCCTGTTCGTATCATTGGGGCTGGGGTGGTTGAGGTGTTGCTGTGCATTGGGTGAGAAGACTAAATGGCCAGGAGCTAGTACATCCGTCAGCATGAAGGAGACAGGTGTAAATTGTAAGATTATCCCGGATTAGTGGATTTTTTTAGAATACTTGTTTTAATATCTTATCAGTATCTTTTAATCTTCAGTAATGCATTTAATATCATGTGCATGAATTCAATGTAGAAGTTTGTAATCATCAATTGTATGCAATGATAACCTGAATTATATATGACCTGTAACCCTTTTTGCTTATAATTAAAAGTCTGCGAGTGAACTGTAACCAGACAGCCTGGGGTGAGAAAAAGGATTGCTCTGGTCAAATAGGAAGCTGTGGGTGAAAGTTGGATATTCGCCAACAGTATGGATGCGACAGAGTACAGCTAGTCTGGGAACCAAGGTCAGGTGTAGATGCCACTGTGTGGAAATGTTATGATGTCTGCAGTTAATTAAAAACATAGACCTTTCACAGGAACAGCAAGGATGCCATATCTCTACACTATGGAGACATTTCCTATTGTGTTGCCATAACCACCCCAGATATAAGTCTTGATGGTCAAAAACAGATGATGTAAGGGTGTCAGAAGACCAGAACCTGCGTAGACAAAGGTGCTGTGAACGTGGCATCTTTATGATTGGATTTTGGGTTTTGGTTGTAAACCAGTGATTGGTTCAGGAGGACTCCATAGGTTTTGAAAGAGAGTAAGGGTATAGTAAGGGAATCTTAACAGCCACAATGGGTAGAAAATTTCAGAAAGGGTAGAAGATTTCAGGAAGAATCTAGGAGACACCCGGGAGGTGAAGAGAGATGAGAGACAAGAGACACAGGGTGCAGCTTACTCACGGTTGCGATTCTACCCAGAGGATCACGGGATAATATGATTCTCAATTATTTTCTTTAAACTGCAGCTCGAATACTGTAATGTATTAAGTTTTGCTTGTGCTGAATAAAGTTAAATCACTGTCCCCAATACGGGTCAACCTTGAACCATTTGGAACCAGGGTCCCTCTGGGATCTTATAAAGTACAGCCAAGATTTAGCAGCCACACCCTTTGCTTTTGCAGTGGTTTTTATTGTGTGAACAGAGTTTTCATGGTCAATGGGTCCAGGAGTCGGGAGAAGGCCTTAGTTAAAGAAACCGGAGGGGAGGGCGAGCCTCAGCTAGTCTGAGATGAATTTTGATGAACTTTGTTCTCTTGCGGCAACGCACAGAAGGATTTGTTGAAAGAGAAGCTCGATCAGCTTCAATGTCACTTCACGTGGGGCCCACAGCAAGAAAACATTGACTTGGACAATATGAAGCAAAGATTGCAAGATTCAATACAGGCTGGTGTGAAATATCAGGCCATGTCTTACAACCATCTCACTTTCGTAAACTGTCTTCAAGGCAACTGTGAAGAGGCAATTCAAAACTTAAAGGAAGCTGAAAAGATTCTGAGGGAGAATCATGAACATGAATTTGAAAGAAGAAGCATCATCACCTATGGAAACTATGCCTGGGTATATTATCACATGGGACAACTGACAGAGGCCCAGTCCTACCTCGACAAGCTGGAGATGATCTGTAAACGATTTACTAATGGCTCTCGGTATACAGCACTGATACCTGAAGTATACGGGGAGAAGGGTTGGTCACTGTTGAGTTCTGCGAGTCAATACTATGAAGAGGCAATGGAATGTTTTAAACAGGCTCTGAAGGAAGATCCTGATGACACTGAATGGAATGTTGGTTATGCGATTGCTCTGTTTCGTCTGGAAGGGTTTTCTGGTACCCCAGAGAGTGGTGAACCCAGTCAGTCAGTGAAGCAGTTGCGACGTGTGCTGGAGCTTGATCCAGATGACTCTGTAGCCATGGTGCTGTTGGCTCTAAAACTACAATTCAATCAAAATGCGGAAGCTAACAAATTAGTTGAACAAGCATTGCAGAAGTCCCCTGACCTTCCATATGTAACTCGTTATGTAGCAACATTTTTGAGAAGAGAAGGAGATGTGGAAAAAGCTGTGGGACTGTTGAAGAAAGCATTAGAAATTACCCCAAACTCTACCTTCTTACACCACCAAATAGGTCTGTGTTACAGAATCAAACTACATCAACTGACCAAATATCCAGGTAGCAAAGACCCTCGCAATCCTGCTTTTCAACAGAAAGCTGAGTTGATCAATAAATGCCAGTACCATTTTGAAAAGGCATTTGAGCACCGCCCATTGACATCGATTAGGCCACAACTGGATTTTGCTGGAATCTGTTCTTTAAACAGTGAATATCCCAAAGCAGAGGAGATCTACAGAAATCTACTGAAATTAGAAAATATTCGTCCAGAAAATAAGCAGGCAATTTGTTTACAGGCTGGGTTATTTCAACTGCACCAGAAAAGATCTGAATCAATGGCCATCACCCATTTTCTGCAAGGACTGAAAGTTAAATATGACTCAATAGAACGGAAAAAGTGTCGCAAAAACTTGGAGAAGATAGCAGAAAGACGACTTTGCAGTTATCCAAGAGACAGTGAGGCCTTTGGTGTTCTCGGGTTCCTGCACCAGCTGGATGGGGAGAAGTGTGAAGCTATTGAGTGCTTTGAAAAGGCCTTGGAGTTTGATCGTGACAATGAAGAATATCTAAGTGCTCTTTGTGAATTACGCCTTTCTGTCCAGGCAACGCTGACTTTCCCAGCTAAAACTAAGCATTTGAAGGATGCATTAATACTCTCTGATCTATGAGCAGGTTTGGTCGGGTACTCGCTTCACTTATTATATTCTGCTGGCACTTTCTTTCAAATGAGCATTTTACTCGTGTGTTTAATTTTCAAACGATAATCTTATTGTAATTATTCTAAATCCCTGTGCTTCATTCAAGAATATTAACACCACTGGTGCACTAACCAAATACAATTTGTTTCCATATACAAAGATCTTATGCTATGTGTGAAAAGAAACAAAATAAGGTGTTTTGGGGAATTAGAGTTAATTGAGCCAATGGGACAGAGCCACAATAATTGTTTATGAATTATAGGAACTGTTTTTAAACAATATTAAACATTACATGGGCCCGATTTTAACTCCAGATGGGTTTTGGGTGGGTGAGTGGCGAGGGGAGTGGGAAACTCACCCGTTGCTGCAGATATCGGGCTCGAGGGAATTTCAATCCTGAATCTCATTATCGTGCCGCCAGTCCACTTCCCGCCCGTACAGCGTTCAGGTAGGTGCGGTGAAGGAGGTTCTGGGAGGGTCAGAGTTGACATCGCAGCCGGGGCCCAATGACATCATCAGACGTGTGTCAGTGAGGACCCCGCCCACTTTGCTAAGCCCAGTTTATGCCTAGTGGGTAGGTTTAAAATCACCCCCATGAAGTTTTAGATAACTGGTTAGATAGACGGACACTGACATCCAAATATAAATGAACAATGTATTTTATTGTGATCATCATCTCTTTAGGGTCTTTTAACAGCAATGCATGCAAAGCATTATAGCTGGTGGTGCCATAAGCTTCAGTGCACTCTGAGCATGTGATTTATACTCTTTTTACGGTAGTGACGAAGTAATAAAAATATCCAATCCAGCCCATAGAGGGAGTAAGAAAACCACTCTGCCGACCTACCTTTCACTTGCTGCCTCTTCACAAAAAGTCCCCCATTGGGTGAAAGGCTTTCCATCTGTGACAGCTGAGAAAGGGCCAACGACCACTGCGGGTCCTTCAAATAGATCATCAGCTTGATTCTGTTGTTCTGAAGCTTTGCTGACAGACGATTGGACTCCCATCCAGAGCGTTCATTCGGATCTCAGCCTCTGTCACTGGGAGTCTCCCGACCCTGTAACTTGTCAGCTGCACCAGCTCTTCATCAAACCTTCTGAGTCCCTCATTGGCCAACACAGAGCAGCTTGGACAATACCCGGGAAAGTCCATTTTCCAGAGACTTTCACCATCTCGGTGAAGGGAAACGCAGTAGAGGGAGGAAGACTAAAGGATATAAAAATAGGATAAAATGGGTGAAAAAGAATAAAACACAATGGCTGCAGACACTGATTTTCCAAACAGAGATTTCAATTGTAATTGTAATATCAGAGATTGAATATTAAAATAAACAATAAATGAAACTGTGGCTAAGATTTAATTTGTGTTGTTGATCTGTGCGAATGCGGACAGTGAGTGCGGTGCAGAACATGATGGGAAAAACCTGCAAGATATTTTCTGGCAGTCGGTAATGTTTATGGCCACTTGCCACCATTTGGTGAACGGCAATTCATACATTTCATCTTGGTCAACACAGAGCAGCGTGGGTAAAAGCTGAGAAGACCATTTCATGGAGATTGTCGTCATCTCGGCTAAAGGAAGGCTCAGTAGAGGGAGGAAAGCTAAGAGGATAAAAGAGATTCAAAATAATTAAAACTTTATCATTACAGACACAGATTTTGCCAACAGAAGTCATACACGCCAATGAGACTTGCCTCCTGGAACCCAGACTGGAATGATCCTCTGCCGATGAGGATTGTTTCCAATCCATCATTTATCTATACAGCAATTTTTAAAAGAAAAAGTAAAATTCATTAAAACTTTTTTATTCCTCCTGGTAATAGATTCTCTGCTGCTGATGAGAAAAAGAAGTTTTAAAATGTAAAAAAGTAATCAATTCCCAAAGGGAAATAGAGAGTAATTTGCAATAAAATTGATCAAAGGTTCCTTCCTCTTTCATCAAAATATTAAGAGAAAATCCAATGCCCGAGCTCATAGAATCCAAAATACTCGAAAATGCACCAAATTAGTTGTTAAAAAACATTTTGGAGTGCTCATCATTCTTGGGAGCTGTGTCAGGTTTTTTGAAAGTTTTAGTCAGTTTTTACTAGTTCTCTAAGTTTGGAAAGTAAGGGAAGTGCATGTGGTTGGCTGTTGAAGGAAGACAAGATTGGACATTGGTGTGGTGTACCACTTTGTCAAATACCCTGCTACAGTCAATGCTCTCCACATCAATAATGAACACCTGGGTGAGGCACTGGAGGGCGACCAGTGCCCATGGCACTGTACCCCACTAGGGAGTCAACACCTTTAAGGAGAGGAGGGAAGGGCAACAAATAGCAGAGAAAACGGGCAAGAAACAAAAACCTTTCTGGTTACTGTGTGCTTCCAGGCCCCAGGATGTATTTTCTGGCACTGGACAGGCATCGTATCCACCTCTAACCCAGAGGTGACTGCTGGGATGTTCTGGAAAACTTACACATTCATACATTCGCACAAAAGTGCAGAGCAACAGTTGGAGTGAGAGCCACAATGTGATACGATTGTTGACTTCCTCAGTGCATTACCACTGGATCCTCCCTTCCTTCCTTCCTCCCTTCCCTTGCTGTGGAAGAAGTGCTTCCTGATTTCTCTCCTAATAAGCGTAGCTAATTATAAGATTCTGCTGCCTTGTTCAGGACTCCCCCCACCAGAGGAAATAGTTTCTCTGTATCGACCCGATCGAATCCCATTATCACTTTAAACACCTCAATTAGTGGTGAGGCCATTGAGGGATTCAAAGCAAGGATGAGAATTTTAAAAGCGAGGCATCGCCAGACCTGGAGTCAATGCAAGTCAGCGAACACAGGGGTGATGGGTGAACGGGACTTGGTGCGAGTTAGGATACGGGCACAGAGTTTTGGATGAGCTCAAGTTTACAGAGGGTGCAAGGTGGGAGGCCGGCCAGGAGAGCATTGGAATAGTCGAGTCTAGAGGTAATTAAGACGTGGATGAGTGTTTCAGCAGCAGATGAGCTGAGGCAGAGTTGGAGACGGGCGATGATACGATATTACAAACACCTAGCAATGCTGGTTCCTGTCCAGAGGGGATTCCCGTTTTACATTTCTCTCATTGAGTTCAATTTAAATAAAAATCGGGAGAGATGTTTAACGAGCCGCTGACTCACTACTACCCGGTTTACACAATCGCTCAAAGTCAAGATCACTCCCATCGGTTTCTGGTGGGAGTCGGAGCTGAACTATTGAAATGAGGTCTGGGAGTTAAAATGGCCCAGGCCTCACACCGAGGAGTCTGTGGGGATTTCCCTCTCACCTCGCACCCCGGGCCCCGAGTTAAAATCGGGGCAATCGAATCCTGTTATAACGTGGAAATGAATATTCTGTAAGTGCCCTGAGCCTCTTTTCAGACTTTGAAGGGTCTATTCTGTGACCCATGGTAATCTAGCAGGGACTTACTAATGTCAACTAGTCAGTTTTAGCACGTAGTGATGAACAGACTAAAGCAATCACAACTACAATTCCCATGGCAACAGAAAATAAACCAAACTGTAAAATTCTGCCTAAGGTCCTATGGAATTTGACTGCACTTACTGTCGATTTACAAATACAACCAACCACCAGATGGAAAGATATCAAATGTTGTTAGTTTGACTTTCCAGGTCCAGTTTCTGAGTTGCCAACTCTGGTTGGAGGCATTGCTGGAGTTGATCATATGACATTCTGACCACATGCCACCTGACCATGTGATCCTTGACCATATGGCATCTGAGCACATGATATCTGATCATGTGATCCCTGACCATATGGCATCTGAGCACATGACATCTGATCATGTGACACATGGTCACATGACTTCTACAAATGCTATTGCGTTTACCTTATAAATGTCGGGTCCCCTGTAGGTGAGTATTTTTGCTCGTGGTTTCACGTCAGCAGCTGTTGTGACAAGTTCCAAGAACCAGGAGGTCACCCGTGAGCAGACGAAGAGGAAAAAGGGAGGGCGGGGAAGAGAGGGAAAGGGAGGGCGGGGAAGGGGAGGAAAGGGAGGGCGGGGAAGAGGGGGACAGGGAGGGCGGGGAAGAGGGGGAAAGGGAGGGCGGGGAAGAGGGGGAAAGGGAGGGCGGGGAAGAGGGGGAAAGGGAGGGCGGGGAAGAGGGGGAAAGGGAGGGCGGGGAAGAGGGGGAAAAGGAGGGCAGGGAAGAGGGGGAAAGGGAGGGCGGGGAAGAGGGGAAAGGGAGGGCGGGGAAGAGGGGAAAGGGAGGGCGGGGAAGAGGGGAATCTGAGGGCGGGGAAGAGGGGAATCTGAGGGCGGGGAAGAGGGGAATCTGAGGGCGGGAAGAGGGGAATCTGAGGGCAGGGAAGAGAGAAAACTGAGGGTGGGGAAATGGAGAAACTGAAAGCGGGGTACAGAGGAAACCGGGGAGCAAATCACAGAGTGCAAACCAGAGGTCAAAAGAATTTTTTTCCAACAGTAACGAATGGTAACTCACTGAAATTCTAGTGGTGACTAACAGTAATAGTGGTAACACTCAGATTCCTCTCATAACCAACAGTTGAAGGAATAATTACTAGTCCTAGTCCTTTTAGGGCTACCCCGGATCAGGTGTATTCCTCAGACGTTCACTTTCAACTAAAGTTTGAGGTAGCCGAATCCTAAAGACACTTAATTGGGTCTAAAGGTCTGGACTATCTCTCCCTAAAGGAAAGGAACAACTTGAAAATGTTGCCGTCTTCCAGATAGCACTTTTAATAAGTTTAGCTAGACTGTAACATTCTGGAGTGAGGCGCTAACTCAGAGCGCGAGCGCAGCGCAGGTGCTGCCAGTTAGCGAGGGAACACAGACACACTGGCGCCTGCCAGTTCTTAAAGGGGGGGGGGCAACTTGCTCCCCAGCCACACCCTGCTCATTGCAGCCTTGAATCTCGGCCTGGAGAGACCTGTGAATCCATTTTGCTGCCAAGGATGGAAAGGGTGTGAGATCGAGCTCAGTGCTTCACCGAGCGGGCCTTGGATGCTCTGGTTGGCGCGGTGGAGCGCAGAAGATCTATACTCTTCCCTGAGAGTGGCAGGAGGCCTTTGCCACGCGAGTACAGAAGAGTGTGGAGGGAGGTGGCTCAGAGCCTCTCCTCCAGGAGCATGGTGCCCAGGACCCATGTTCAATGTCGCAAAAAGTTCAACGACCTCACTCGGGTCGTCAGGGTGAGTGGCTTTTTCTCAATACCTCTCCATCCCTCCATCTCAACCTCACTCTATGGCCAGAGGGTCTTAAAACCCCAATGCAGAACACTCATCCAACACCTATGGCCCTTTCATGAAACACACACACACATTCCACACTTTGCATACAGTAAGGGCTATTCACCTATGGGAGGCACATCAGGCAAGACCATGGCTGCATACAGTAAGGGCTATTCACCTATGGGAGGCACATCAGGCAAGACCATGGCTGTATATTTACTCAGATGCTGTCCTTTTTCTTGCAGGCCAAGCTGGCGCATAATAGGAGACAGCAGCAACGGACAGGTGGAGGGCGGCCTCAGCTGCAACCCCTCAGCGATCTTGAGGAGCGCGTCCACAGGATTGTGGCAAGCCGGGTGATCGGTCCCGTCGCCACTGGAGACGCCGACCCCGTTCTGGACAGCAATGGTAAGGTCATCACCTTTTTGTCCTCTGTCCTTCCACTTGTCCCTCACAACACCAGCCTTTGACACTTTCAATCCAACTTGCTAACTCGCTGCACTTATTCCTCCCTTACTGCCACCCTGTCCTCACGCTAAAGCCACTCTTGTACCTCCCTGCTTTCAGATGGTGATTCACCAGCTGAGGAGACGGGCCCTGAAGCTGCCAGTGGGAGTGAAGCTGCAGCCGAGGAGGAAGAGGAAGCCGGAGCATCAGTGCCACCCTCTCCCGAGGAAGCCCATGCCCACACTGGGAACACGCCTTCCCTGGAGGGGAGCAGGGGGGAAGGGTCTGATGAGGGTGAAGCTCCAGGACCCAGCGGGCTGCAGCAATGCCATAGGGGTAGGGAAGAACGGGGGCCTTCTCCCCATAGGGAGAGTATGCCAGCGACTCCTACTGCAATGGACGCAAAGGAGGAGCGGCTGATCGCAGAAATGAACACCCAGGCGGTGGGCATGCACACTGAGCTCATGGGTGCAGTGGGAAGGGTGCCCGAATGCATTGAGTCACTGGCAAGGAGTGTGGAGCACTTCGCTGTAGCACAGGCGGATGCCACACTAAAGCTTAGTGCTGCAATTCAGTCACTGACTGCCGTGATCCCATCTCTGACTGCTCTCATGCAGACTCAGATTGAGGCCACGCGAGCACTGACTGCTGCCAACCTCGATGGTTCGTTCACATGTCCCCGGGGCTCTCACCGCGCCGCAGCAGGCCAGCAATCTGTGCTCCAGCAGATTGCTCCGGATGCTGAAGTGCTGCCCCGTGGGAGTGCCAGTGTGTCGGTCGAGCAGGGAGTTGCTGTCCTCTCTCATGATGACAGCATTCCTGCTGCCAACACTGTCACTTCTCCACTGCACTTGCCACTGCCTGTAGGACAGACTGCTGCCACCCATGCAGAGTTGGTGCAGTCTGCAGCCGGGCCCTCCAGGCCCAGAACTGGGCGAGGCCGTCCTTCAGTAGACAGAAGGCTGGTAACTATAGATCGGTTAGCCTAACATCTGTGGTAGGTAAAATTTTGGAGTCCATTATTAAGGAAACAGTAACAGGACATTTGGATAATCATAATTTAATAGGACAAAGTCAGCATGGTTTTACGAAGGGGATGTCATGTTTGACAAATTTGCTGGAGTTCTTTGAGGAAGTAACATATAGAGTGGATAAAGGGGAACCAGTGGACGTAGTGTATTTAGACTTCCAAAAGGCATTTGACAAGGTGCCACACAAAAGATTATTGC
>CM059438.1:40225220-40356358 GCA_030390025.1 Squalus acanthias
CCACTGAGTTCCATTCCCCACTGAGTTCCATTCCCCACTGAGTTCCATTCCCCACTGAGTTCCATTCTCCACTGAGTTCCATTCCCCACTGAGTTCCATTCCCCACTGAGTTCCATTCCCCACTGAGTTCATTCCCCACTGAGTTCCATTCTCCACTGAGTTCCATTCCCCACTGAGTTCCATTCCCCACTGAGTTCCATTCCCCACTGAGTTCTATTCCCCACTGAGTTCATTCCCACTGAGTTCCATTCCCACTGAGTTCCATTCCCCACTGAGTTCCATTCCCACTGAGTTCCATTCCCACTGAGTTCCATTCCCCACTGAGTTCCATTCCCCACTGAGTTCCATTCCCCACTGAGTTCCATTCTCCACTGAGTTCCATTCCCCACTGAGTTCCATTCCCCACTGAGTTCCATTCCCCACTGAGTTCTATTCCCCACTGAGTTCCATTCCCCACTGAGTTCCATTCTCCACTGAGTTCCATTCCCCACTGAGTTCCATTCCCCACAGAATTCCATTCCCCACTGAGTTCCATTCCCCACTGAGTTCCATTCCCCACAGAATTCCATTCCCCACTGAGTTCCATTCGCCACTGAGTTCCATTCCCCACTGAGTTCCATTCCCCACTGAGTTCCATTCCCCACTGAGTTCCATTCTCCACTGAGTTCCATTCCCCACTGAGTTCCATTCTCCACTGAATTCCATTCTCCACTGAGTTCCATTCCCCACTGAGTTCCATTCCCCACTGAGTTCCATTCCCCACTGAGTTCCATTCCCCACTGAGTTGCATTCCCCACTGAGTTCTATTCCCCACTGAGTTCCATTCCCCACTGAGTTCCATTCTCCACTGAGTTCCATTCCCCACTGAGTTCCATTCCCCACTGAATTCCAATCCCCACTGAATTCCATTCCCCACAGAGTTCCATTCCCCACTGAGTTCCATTCCCCACTGAATTCCATTCCGCACTGAGTTCCATTCCCCACTGAGTACTATTCCCCACTGAGTTCTATTCTCCACTGAGTTCCATTCCCAACTGAGTTCCATTCCCCACTGAGTTCCATTCCCCACTGAGTTCTATTCCCCACTGAGTTCTATTCTCCACTGAGTTCCATTCCACACTGAGCACTATTCCCCACTGAGTTCTATTCTCCACTGAGTTCCATTCCCCACTGAGTTCCATTCTCCTCTGAGTTCCATTCCCCACTGAATTCCAATCCACACTGAATTTATTCCCCACTGAGTTCCATTCCCCACTGAGTTCCATTCTCCACTGAGTTCCATTCTCCACTGAGTTCCATTCCACGCTGAGTACTATTCCCCACTGAGTTCCATTCTCCACTGAGTTCCATTCCCCACTGAGTTCCATTCTCCACTGAGTTTCATTCCCCACTGAGTTCCATTCTCCACTGAGTTCCATTCCCCACTGAGTTCCATTCTCCACTGAGTTCCATTCCCCACTGATTTCCATTCTCCACTGAGTTCCATTCCCCACTGAGTTCCATTCCCCACTGAGTTCCATTCCCCACTGAGTTCTAATCCCCACTGAGTTCTATTCTCCACTGAGTTCCATTCCCAACTGAGTTCCATTCCCCACTGAGTTCCATTCCACACTGAGTACTATTCCCCACTGAGTTCTATTCTCCACTGAGTTCCATTCCCCACTGAGTTGGACTCACCACTGAGTTCTATTCCCCACTGAGTTCCTTTCTCCACTGAGTTCCATTCCCCACAGAATTCCATTCCCCACTGAGTTCCATTCCCCACTGAGTTCTATTCCCCACTGAGTTCCATTCCCCACTGAGTTCCATTCTCCACTGAGTTCCATTCCCCACTGAGTTCCATTCCCCACAGAATTCCATTCCTCACTGAGTTCCATTCCCCACTGAGTTCCATTCCCCACAGAATTCCATTCCCCACTGAGTTCCATTCGCCACTGAGTTCCATTCCCCACTGTGTTCCATTCCCCACTGAGTTCCATTCCCCACTGAGTTCCATTCTCCACTGAGTTCCATTCCCCACTGAGTTCCATTCTCCACTGAGTTCCATTCTCCACTGAGTTCCATTCCCCACTGAGTTCCATTCCCCACTGAGTTCCATTCCCCACTGAGTTCCATTCCCACTGAGTTCCATTCCCCACTGAGTTCCATTCCCCACTGAGTTCCATTCCCACTGAGTTCCATTCCCCACTGAGTTCCATTCCCACTGAGTTCCATTCCTCACTGAGTTCCATTCCCCACTGAGTTCCATTCCCCACTGAGTTCCATTCCCCACTGAGTTCCATTCCCACTGAGTTCATTCCCCACTGAGTTCCATTCCCCACTGAGTTCCATTCCCCACTGAGTTCCATTCTCCACTGAGTTCCATTCCCCACTGAGTTCCATTCCCCACTGAGTTCCATTCCCCACTGAGTTCCATTCCCCACTGAGTTCATTCCCCACTGAGTTCCATTCCCACTGAGTTCCTTCCAAGATTCATTCCCCACTGAGTTCCATTCCCCACTGAGTTCCATTCCCACTGAGTTCCATTCCCCACTGAGTTCCATTCCCCACTGAGTTCATTCCCCACTGAGTTCCATTCCCCACTGAGTTCCATTCCCACTGAGTTCCATTCCCCACTGAGTTCCATTCCCCACTGAATTCCATTCCCCACTGAGTTCCATTCCCCACTGAGTTCCATTCCCCACTGAGTTCATTCCCCACTGAGTTCCATTCCCCACTGAGTTCCATTCCCCACTGAGTTCCATTCCCCACTGAGTTCCATTCCCACTGAGTTCCATTCCCCACTGAGTTCCATTCCCCACTGAGTTCCATTCCCCACTGAGTTCCATTCCCACTGAGTTCCATTCCCACTGAGTTCCATTCCCCACTGAGTTCCATTCCCACTGAGTTCCTATTCCCCACTGAGTTCCATTCCCCACTGAGTTCCATTCCCCACTGAGTTCCATTCCTCCACTGAGTTCCATTCCCCACTGAGTTCCATTCCCACTGAGTTCCATTCCCACTGAGTCCATTCCCACTGAGTTCCATTCCCCACTGAGTTCCATTCCCCACTGAGTTCCATTCCCCACTGAGTTCCATTCTCCACTGAGTTCCATTCCCACTGAGTTCCATTCTCCCACTGAGTTCCATTCCCCACTGAGTTCCATTCCCCACTGAGTTCCATTCTCCACTGAGTTCCATTCCCCACTGAGTTCCATTCCCACTGAGTTCATCCCACTGAGTTCCATTCTCCACTGAGTTCCATTCCCCACTGAGTTCCATTCCCCACTGAGTTCCATTCCCCACTGAGTTCCATTCCCACTGAGTTCCATTCCCCACTGAGTTCCATTCCCACTGAGTTCCATTCCCCACTGAATTCCATTCCCCACTGAGTTTCATTCCCCACTGAGTTCCATTCCCCACTGAGTTCCATTCCCCACTGAGTTCCATTCCCACTGAGTTCCATTCCCACTGAGTTCCATTCCCCACTGAGTTCCATTCCCCACTGAGTTCCATTCTCCACTGAGTTCCATTCCCACTGAGTTCCATTCCCACTGAGTTCCATTCCCCACTGAGTTCCATTCTCCACTGAGTTCCATTCCCCACTGAGTTCCATTCCCCACTGAGTTCCATTCCCACTGAGTTCTATTCCCCACTGAGTTCTATTCCCCACTGAGTTCCATTCTCCACTGAGTTCCATTCCCCACAGAATTCCATTCCCCACTGAGTTCCATTCCCACTGAGTTCCATTCCCCACTGAGTTCCATTCCCCACAGAATTCCATTCCCCACTGAGTTCCATTCCCACTGAGTTCCATTCCCCACTGAGTTCCATTCCCCACTGAGTTCCATTCCCCACTGAGTTCCATTCTCCACTGAGTTCCATTCCCCACTGAGTTCCATTCCCACTGAATTCCATTCTCCACTGAGTTCCATTCCCCACTGAGTTCCATTCCCCACTGAGTTCCATTCCCCACTGAGTTCCATTCCCCACTGAGTTCATTCCCCACTGAGTTCTATTCCCCACTGAGTTCCATTCCCCACTGAGTTCCATTCTCCACTGAGTTCCATTCCCCACTGAGTTCCATTCCCCACTGAGTTCCATTCCCCACTGAATTCCATTCCCACTGAGTTCCATTCCCCACTGAGTTCCATTCCCCACTGAGTTCCATTCCCCACAGAATTCCATTCCCACTGAGTTCCATTCCCCACTGAGTTCTATTCCCCACTGAGTTCTATTCTCCACTGAGTTCCATTCCCACTGAGTTCCATTCCCCACTGAGTTCCATTCCCCACTGAGTTCTATTCCCCACTGAGTTCATTCTCCACTGAGTTCCATTCCCCACTGAGTTCTATTCCCCACTGAGTTCTATTCTCCACTGAGTTCCATTCCCCACTGAGTTCCATTCTCCACTGAGTTCCATTCCCCACTGAGTTCCATTCCCCACTGAATTCCATTCCCCACTGAGTTCCATTCCCCACTGAGTTCCATTCCCCACTGAGTTCCATTCCCCACTGAGTTCCATTCCCCACTGAGTTCCATTCCCCACTGAGTTCCATTCCCCACTGAGTTCCATTCTCCACTGAGTTCCATTCCCCACTGAGTTCCATTCCCCACTGAGTTCCATTCCCACTGAGTTCCATTCCCCACTGAGTTCCATTCCCCACTGAGTTCCATTCCCCACTGAGTTCCATTCCCCACTGAGTTCCATTCCCACTGAGTTCCATTCCCACTGAGTTCCATTCCCCACTGAGTTCCATTCCCACTGAGTTCCATTCCCCACTGAGTTCCATTCCCACTGAGTTCCATTCTCCACTGAGTTCATTCCCACTGAGTTCCATTCCCACTGAGTTCCATTCTCCACTGAGTTCCATTCCCCACTGAGTTCCCTTCCCCACTGAGTTCCCTTCTCCACTGAGTTCTATTCCCCACTGAGTTCCTTTCTCCACTGAGTTCCATTCCCCACAGAATTCCATTCCCCACTGAGTTCCATTCCCACTGAGTTCTATTCCCCACTGAGTTCCATTCCCCACTGAGTTCCATTCTCCACTGAGTTCCATTCCCACTGAGTTCCATTCCCCACAGAATTCCATTCCCACTGAGTTCCATTCCCCACTGAGTTCCATTCCCCACTGAGTTCCATTCCCCACTGAGTTCCATTCGCCACTGAGTTCCATTCCCCACTGAGTTCCATTCCCCACTGAGTTCCATTCCCCACTGAGTTCCATTCTCCACTGAGTTCCATTCCCACTGAGTTCCATTCCTCCACTGAGTTCCATTCTCCACTGAGTTCCATTCCCCACTGAGTTCCATTCCCCACTGAGTTCCATTCCCCACTGAGTTCCATTCCCCACTGAGTTCCATTCCCCACTGAGTTCATTCCCCACTGAGTTCCATTCTCCACTGAGTTCCATTCCCCACTGACTTCCATTCCCCACTGAGTTCTATTCCCCACTGAGTTCTATTCTCCACTGAGTTCCATTCCCCACTGAGTTCTATTCCCCACTGAGTTCTATTCTCCACTGAGTTCCATTCCCCACTGAGTTCCATTCCCCACTGAGTTCCATTCTCCACTGAGTTCCATTCCCCACTGAGTTCCATTCCCCACTGAGTTCTATTCCCCACTGAGTTCCATTCCCCACTGAGTTCCATTCCCCACTGAGTTCCATTCCCCACTGAGTTCCATTCTCCACTGAGTTCCATTCCCCACTGAGTTCCATTCCCACTGAGTTCATTCCCACTGAGTTCCATTCCCCACTGAGTTCTATTCTCCACTGAGTTCATTCTCCACTGAGTTCCATTCCCCACTGAGTTCCATTCCCCACTGAGTTCCATTCCCCACTGAGTTCCATTCCCCACAGAATTCCATTCCCCACTGAGTTCCATTCCCCACTGAGTTCCATTCCCCACTGAGTTCCATTCCCCACTGAGTTCCATTCCCCACTGAGTTCCATTCCCCACTGAGTTCCATTCCCACTGAGTTCCATTCCCCACTGAGTTCCATTCCCACTGAGTTCCATTCCCCACTGAGTTCCATTCCCCACTGAGTTCCATTCCCCACTGAGTTCCATTCCCCACTGAGTTCATTCCCACTGAGTTCCATTCCCCACTGAGTTCCATTCTCCACTGAGTTCCATTCCCCACTGAGTTCCATTCCCCACTGAGTTCCATTCCCCACTGAATTCCATTCCCACTGAGTTCCATTCCCCACTGAGTTCCATTCCCCACTGAGTTCCATTCCCCACTGAGTTCCATTCCCCACTGAGTTCCATTCCCCACTGAGTTCTATTCCCCACTGAGTTCATTCCCCACTGAGTTCCATTCTCCACTGAGTTCCATTCCCCACTGAGTTCCATTCCCCACTGAATTCCAATCCCCACTGAATTCCATTCCACACAGAGTTCCATTCCCCACTGAGTTCCATTCCCCACTGAATTCCATTCCGCACTAGTTCCATTCCCCACTGAGTACTATTCCCCACTGAGTTCTATTCTCCACTGAGTTCCATTCCCACTGAGTTCCATTCCCCACTGAGTTCCATTCCCCACTGAGTTCCATTCCCCACTGAGTTCTATTCCCCACTGAGTTCCATTCCCCACTGAGTTCTATTCCCCACTGAGTTCATTCCCACTGAGTTCCATTCCCCACTGAGTTCCATTCCCCACTGAGTTCCATTCCCCACTGAGTTCCATTCCCCACTGAGTTCCATTCCCCACTGAATTCCATTCCCCACTGAGTTCCATTCCCCACTGAGTTCCATTCCCCACTGAGTTCCATTCTCCACTGAGTTCCATTCCCCACTGAGTTCTATTCCCCACTGAGTTCATTCTCCACTGAGTTCCATTCCCACTGAGTTCCATTCCCCACTGAGTTCCATTCCCCACTGAGTTCCATTCCCCACTGAGTTCCATTCCCCACTGAGTTCTATTCCCCACTGAGTTCCATTCTCCACTGAGTTCCATTCTCCACTGAGTTCCATTCTCCACTGAGTTCCATTCCCCACTGAGTTCCCTTTCCCACTGAGTTCCATTCTCCACTGAGTTCCATTCCCCACTGAGTTCCATTCTCCACTGAGTTCCATTCTCCACTGAGTTCCATTCCCCACTGAGTTCCATTCCCCACTGAGTTCCATTCTCCACTGAGTTCCATTCCCCACTGAGTTCCATTCTCCACTGAGTTCCATTCCCCACTGAGTTCCATTCCCCACTGAGTTCCATTCCCACTGAGTTCCATTCCCCACTGAGTTCCATTCCCCACTGAGTTCCATTCTCCACTGAGTTCCATTCCCCACTGAGTTCCATTCCCCACTGAGTTCCATTCCCCACTGAGTTCCATTCCCCACTGAGTTCCATTCCCCACTGAGTTCCATTCCCCACTGAGTTCATTCCCCACTGAGTTCCATTCCCCACTGAGTTCCATTCCCCACTGAGTTCCATTCCCCACTGAGTTCCATTCCCACTGAGTTCCATTCCCACTGAGTTCCATTCCCACTGAGTTCCATTCCCACTGAGTTCCATTCCCACTGAGTTCCATTCCCCACTGAGTTCCATTCCCCACTGAGTTCCATTCCCCACTGAGTTCCATTCCCCACTGAGTTCCATTCCCCACTGAGTTCTATTCCCCACTGAGTTCCATTCCCACTGAGTTCCATTCCCCACTGAGTTCCATTCCCACTGAGTTCTATTCCCCACTGAGTTCCATTCTCCACTGAGTTCCATTCCCCACTGAGTTCTATTCCCCACTGAGTTCCATTCCCACTGAGTTCCATTCCCCACTGAGTTCCATTCCCCACTGAGTTCCATTCTCCACTGAGTTCCATTCCCACTGAGTTCCATTCCCCACTGAGTTCCATTCCCCACTGAGTTCCATTCCCACTGAGTTCCATTCCCCACTGAGTTCCATTCCCCACTGAGTTCCATTCCCCACTGAGTTCCATTCCCACTGAGTTCCATTCCCACTGAGTTCCATTCCCCACTGAGTTCCATTCTCCACTGAGTTCCATCCCACTGAGTTCCATTCCCACTGAATTCCATTCCCACAGAGTCCATTCCCCACTGAGTTCCATTTCCCAACTGAGTCCATTCCCCACTGAGTTCCATTCCCCACTGAATTCCATTCCCCACTGAGTTCCATTCCCACTGAGTTCCATTCCCCACTGAATCCATTCCGCACTAAGTTCCATTCCCCACTGAGTTCCATTCTCCACTGAGTTCCATTCCCACTGAGATTCCATTCCCCACTGAGTTCCATTCCCCACTGAGTTCTATTCTCCCACTGAGTTCCATTCCCCACTGAGTTCCATTCCCCACTGAGTTCCATTCCCACTGAGTTCCATTCCACTGAGTCAGTCACTATTCTTCCCCACTGAGTTCCATTCCCCACTGAGTTCCATTCCCCACTGAGTTCCATTCCCCACTGAGTTCCATTCCCCACTGAGTTCCATTCCCCACTGAGTTCCATTCCCCACTGAGTTCCATTCCCCACTGAGTTCCATTCCCCACTGAGTTCCATTCCCCACTGAGTTCTATTCCCCACTGAGTTCCATTCCCACTGAGTTCCATTCCCCACTGAGTTCCATTCCACACTGAGTTCTATTCCCCACTGAGTTCCATTCTCCACTGAGTTCCATTCCCCACTGAGTTCCATTCCCCACTGAGTTCCATTCTCCACTGAGTTCCATTCCCCACTGAGTTCCATTCCCCACTGAGTTCCATTCCCCACTGAGTTCCATTCCCCACTGAGTTCCATTCCCCACTGAGTTCCATTCCCCACTGAGTTCCATTCTCCACTGAGTTCCATTCTCCACTGAGTTCCATTCCCCACTGAGTTCCATTCCCCACTGAGTTCCATTCCCCACTGAGTTCCATTCCCCACTGAGTTCCATTCCCCACTGAGTTCCATTCTCCACTGAGTTCCATTCCCCACTGAGTTCCATTCCCCACTGAGTTCCATTCTCCACTGAGTTCCATTCCCCACTGAGTTCCATTCCCCACTGAGTTCCATTCCCCACTGAGTTCCATTCCCCACTGAGTTCCATTCCCCACTGAGTTCCATTCCCCACTGAGTTCCATTCCCGACTGAGTTCCATTCCCCACTGAGTTCCATTCCCACTGAGTTCCATCCCCACTGAGTTCCATTCCCCACTGAATTCCATTCCCCACTGAGTTCCATTCACCACTGAGTTCCATTCCCCACTGAGTTCCATTCCCCACTGAGTTCCATTCCCCACTGAGTTCCATTCCCCACTGAGTTCAATTCCCCACTGAGTTCCATTCCCCACTGAGTTCCATTCCCACTGAGTTCCATTCCCCACTGAGTTCCATTCCCACTGATTCCATTCTCCACTGAGTTCCATTCCCAACTGAGTTCCATTCCCCACTGAGTTCCATTCTCCACTGAGTTCCATTCCCCACTGAGTTCCATTCCCCACTGAGTTCCATTCCCCACTGAGTTCTATTCTCCACTGAGTTCCATTCCCCACTGAGTTCCATTCCCCACTGAGTTCCATTCTCCACTGAGTTCCATTCCCCACTGAGTTCTATTCTCCACTGAGTTCCATTCCCCACTGAGTTCTATTCCCCACTGAGTTCTATTCTCCACTGAGTTCCATTCCCCACTGAGTTCCATTCCCCACTGAGTTCCATTCTCCACTGAGTTCCATTCCCCACTGAATTCCATTCCCCACTGAGTTCCATTCCCCACTGAGTTCTATTCCCCACTGAGTTCCATTCCCCACTGAGTTCCATTCCCACTGAGTTCCATTCCCCACTGAGTTCCATTCCCCACTGAGTTCCATTCCCCACTGAGTTCCATTCCCCACTGAATTCCATTCCCCACTGAGTTCTATTCCCCACTGAGTTCCATTCCCCACTGAGTTCCATTCCCCACTGAGTTCCATTCTCCACTGAGTTCCATTCCCCACTGAGTTCATTCCCACTGAGTTCCATTCCCCACTGAGTTCCTATTCCCCACTGAGTTCCATTCCCCACTGAGTTCCATTCCCCACTGAGTTCCATTCCCCACTGAGTTCCATTCCCCACTGAGTTCCATTCCCCACTGAGTTCCATTCCCCACTGAGTTCCATTCCCACTGAGTTCCATTCCCCACTGAGTTCTATTCCCCACTGAGTTCTATTCCCCACTGAGTTCCATTCCCCACTGAATTTCCCTAGTTCTCCCACTGAGTTCCATTCCCCACTGAGTTCCATTCCCCACTGAGTTCCATTCCCCACTGAGTCATTCCCCACTGAGTTCCATTCCCACTGAGTTCCATTCCCCACTGAGTTCCATTCCCCACTGAGTTCCATTCCCCACTGAGTTCCATTCCCACTGAGTTCCATTCCCACTGAGTTCCATTCCCCACTGAGTTCCATTCCCCACTGAGTTCATTCCCCACTGAGTTCCATTCCCACTGAGTTCCATTCCCCACTGAGTTCCATTCCCCACTGAGTTCCATTCTCCACTGAGTTCCATTCCCACTGAGTTCCATTCCCCACTGAGTTCCATTCCCACTGAGTTCCATTCCCCACTGAGTTCCATTCCCCACTGAGTTCCATTCTCCACTGAGTTCCATTCCCCACTGAGTTCCATTCCCACTGAGTTCCATTCCCCACTGAGTTCCATTCCCCACTGAGTTCCATTCTCCACAGAATTCCATTCTCCACTGAGTTCCATTCCCCACTGAGTTCTATTCCCCACTGAGTTCATTCTCCACTGAGTTCCATTCCCACTGAGTTCCATTCCCCACTGAGTTCCATTCTCCACTGAGTTCCATTCCCACTGAGTTCCATTCCCCACTGAGTTCCATTCCCACTGAGTTCCATTCCCCACTGAGTTCCATTCCCACTGAGTTCCATTCCCCACTGAGTTCCATTCCCACTGAGTTCCATTCCCCACTGTGTTCCATTCTCCACTGAGTTCCATTCCCCACTGAGTTCCATTCCCGACTGAGTTCCATTCCCCACTGAGTTCTATTCCCCACTGAGTTCCATTCCCCACTGAGTTCCATTCCCCACTGAGTTCCATTCCCCACTGAGTTCCATTCTCCACTGAATTCCATTCTCCACTGAGTTCCATTCCCCACTGAGTTCCATTCCCCACTGAGTTCCATTCGCCACTGAGTTCCATTCGCCACTGAGTTCCATTCTCCACTGAGTTCCATTCCCCACTGAGTTCCATTCCCCACTGAGTTCTATTCCCCACTGAGTTCTATTCTCCACTGAGTTCCATTCCACACTGAGTTCCATTCCCCACTGAGTTCCCTTCTCCACTGAGTTCCATTCCCCACTGAGTTCCATTCCCCACTGAGTTCCATTCCCCACTGAGTTCCATTCTCCACTGAGTTCCATTCCCCACTGAGTTCCATTCGCCACTGAGTTCCATTCCCCACTGAGTTCCATTCCCCACTGAGTTCCATTCTCCACTGAGTTCCATTCCCCACTGAATTCCATTCCCCACTGAGTTCCATTCCCCACTGAGTTCCATTCTCCACTGAATTCCATTCCCCACTGAGTTCCATTCCCCACTGAGTCCTATTCCCCACTGAGTTCTATTTTCCACCTAGTTACATTCCCCACTGTGTTCCATTCCCCACTGAGTTCCATTCCCCACTGAGTTCCATTCTCCACTTAGTTCCATTCCCCACTGAGTTCCATTCCCCACAGAAATCGATTCCCCACTGAGTTCCATTCCCCACTGAGTTCCATTCCCGACTGAGTTCTATTCCCCATTGAGTTCCATTCCCCACTGAGTTCCATTCCCCACTGAGTTCCATTCCCCACTGAGTTCCATTCTCCACAGAATTCCATTCTCCACTGAGTTCCATTCCCCACTGAGTTCCATTCCCCACTGTGTTCCATTCCCCACTGAGTTCCATTCCCCACTGAGTTCCATTCTCCACTGAGTTCCATTCCCCACTGAGTTCCATTCTCCACTGAATTCCTTTCTCCACTGAGTTCCATTCCCCACTTAGTTCCATTCCCCACTGAGTTCCACTCCCCACTGAGTTCCATTCCCCACTGAGTTGCATTCCCCACTGAGTTCTATTCCCCACTGAGTTCCATTCTCCACTGAGTTCCATTCCCCACTGACTTCCATTCCCCACTGAGTTCTATTCCCCACTGAGTTCTATTCTCCACTGAGTTCCATTCCCCACTGAGTCCTATTCCCCACTGAGTTCTATTCTCCACTGAGTTCCCTTCCCCACTGAGTTCCATTCCCCATTGAGTTCTCTTCTCCACTGAGTTCCATTCCCCACTGACTTCCATTCCCCACTGAGTTCTATTCCCCACTGAGTTCTATTCTCCAATGAGTTCCATTCCCCACTGAGTTCTATTCCCCACTGAGTTCTCTTCTCCACTGAGTTCCCTTCCCCACTGAGTTCTATTCTCCACTGAGTTGCATTCCCCACTGAGTTCTATTCTCCACTGAGTTCTATTCTCCACTGAGTTCCATTCCCCACAGAATTCCATTCCCCACTGAGTTCCATTCTCCACTGAGTTCCATTCCCCACAGAATTCCATTCCCCACTGATTTCCATTCCCCACTGAGTTCTATTCCCCACTGAGTTCCATTCCCCACTGAGTTCCATTCCCCACTGAGTTCCATTCTCCACTGAATTCCATTCTCCACTGAGTTCCATTCCCCACTTAGTTCCATTCCCCACTGAGTTCCATTCCCCACTGAGTTCCATTCCCCACTGAGTTGCATTCCCCACTGAGTTCTATTCCCCACTGAGTTCCATTCCCCACTGAGTTCCATTCTCCACTGAGTTCCATTCCCCACTGAGTTCCATTCCCCACTGAATTCCAATCCCCACTGAATTCCATTCCACACAGAGTTCCATTCCCCACTGAGTTCCATTCCCCACTGAATTCCATTCCGCACTAAGTTCCATTCCCCACTGAGTACTATTCCCCACTGAGTTCTATTCTCCACTGAGTTCCATTCCCAACTGAGTTCCATTCCCCACTGAGTTCCATTCCCCACTGAGTTCTATTCCCCACTGAGTTCTATTCTCCACTGAGTTCCATTCCACACTGAGTACTATTCCCCACTGAGTTCTATTCTCCACTGAGTTCCATTCCCCACTGAGTTCCATTCTCCACTGAGTTCCATTCTCCACTGAATTCCAATCCACACTGAATTCCATTCCCCACTGAGTTCCATTCCCCACTGAGTTCAATTCTCCACTGAGTTCCATTCCACGCTGAGTACTATTCCCCACTGAGTTCCATTCTCCACTGAGTTCCATTCTCCACTGAGTTCCATTCCCCACAGAATTCCATTCCCCACTGAGTTCCTTTCCCCACTGAGTTCCATTCCCCACTGAGTTCTATTCCCCACTGAGTTCAATTCTCCACTGAGTTCTATTCCCCACTGAGTTCAATTCTCCACTGAGTTCCATTCTCCACTGAGTTCAATTCTCCACTGAGTTCCATTCCCCATTGAGTTCCATTCTCCACTGAGTTCAATTATCCACTGAGTTCCATTCCCCACTGAGTACCCTTTCCCACTGAGTTCCCTTCTCCACTGAGTTCCATTCCCCACTGAGTTCCATTCTCCTCTGAGTTCCATTCCCCACTGAGTTCCATTCCCCACTGAATTCCATTCCCCACTGAGTTCCATTCCCCACTGAGTTCCATTCTCCACTGAGTTTCATTCCCCACTGAGTTCCATTCTCCACTGAGTTCCATTCCCCACTGACTTCCATTCCCCACTGAGTTCTATTCCCCACTGAGTTCTATTCTCCACTGAGTTCCATTCCCCACTGAGTTCTATTCCCCACTGAGTTCTATTCTCCACTGAGTTCCCTTCCCCACTGAGTTCCATTCCCCATTGAGTTCTCTTCTCCACTGAGTTCCATTCCCCACTGACTTCCATTCCCCACTGAGTTCTATTCCCCACTGAGTTCTATTCTCCAATGAGTTCCATTCCCCACTGAGTTCTATTCCCCACTGAGTTCTCTTCTCCACTGAGTTCCCTTCCCCACTGAGTTCTATTCTCCACTGAGTTGTATTCCCCACTGAGTTCTATTCTCCACTGAGTTCTATTCTCCACTGAGTTCCATTCCCCACAGAATTCCATTCCCCACTGAGTTCCATTCTCCATTGAGTTCCATTCCCCACAGAATTCCATTCCCCACTGATTTCCATTCCCCACTGAGTTCTATTCCCCACTGAGTTCCATTCCCCACTGAGTTCCATTCCCAACTGAGTTCCATTCCCCACAGAATTCCATTCCCCACTGAGTTCCATTCCCCACTGAGTTCCATTCCCCACAGAATTCCATTCCCCACTGAGTTCTATTCCCCACTGAGTTCCATTCCCCACTGAGTTCCATTCCCCACTGAGTTCCATTCTCCACTGAGTTCCATTCCCCACTGAGTTCCATTCCCCATTGAGTTCCATTCCCCACTGAGTTCCATTCTCCATTGAGTTCCATTCCCCACTGAATTACATTCCCCACTGAGTTCCATTCCCCACTGAGTTCTATTCCCCACTGAGTTCCATTCCCCACTGAGTTACATTCCCCACTGTGTTCCATTCCCCACTGAGTTCCATTCCCCACTGAGTTCCATTCTCCACTGAGTTCCATTCCCCACTGAGTTCCATTCCCCACAGAATTCGATTCCCCACTGAGTTCTATTCCCCACTGAGTTTTATTCTCCACTGAGTTCCATTCCCCACTGAGTTCCATTCCCTGCTGAGTTCCATTCCCCACAGAATTCTATTCTCGACTGAGTTCCATTCCCCACTGAGTTCCATTCCCCACTGAGTTCCATTTCCACTGAGTTCCATTCCCCACTGAGTTCCATTCCCCACTGAGTTCCATTCCCCACTGAGTTCCATTTCCCACTGAGTTCCATTCCCCACTGAGTTCCATTCCCGACTGAGTTGCATTTTCCACTGAGTTCCATTTCCCACTGAGTTCCATTCCCCACTGAGTTCCATTCCCCACTGAGTTGCATTCCCCACAGAATTCCATTCTCGACTGAGTTCCATTCCCCACTGAGTTCCATTCCCCACTGAGTTGCATTCCCCACTGTGTTCCATTCCCCACTGAGTTCCATTCCCCACTGAGTTCCATTCTCCACTGAGTTCCATTCCCCACTGAGTTCCATTCCCCACAGAATTCGATTCCCCACTGAGTTCTATTCCCCACTGAGTTTTATTCTCCACTGAGTTCCATTCCCCACTGAATTCTATTCCCCACTGTGTTCCATTCCCCACTGAGTTCCATTCGCCACAGAATTCCATTCCCCACTGAGTTCCATTCCCCACTGAGTTCCATTCCCCACTGAGTTCTATTCCCCACTGAGTTCCATTCCCCACTGAGTTCCATTCCCCACTGAGTTCCATTCTCCACTGAGTTCCATCCCCCACTGAGTTCCATTCCCCACTGAGTTCCATTCTCCACTGAGTTCCATTCCCCACTGAGTTCCATTCCCCACTGAGTTCCATTCTCCACTGAGTTCCATTCCCGACAGAGTTCCATTCCCCCCTGAGTTCCATTCCCGACTGAGTTCCATTCCCTACTGAGTTCCATTCCCCACTGTGTTCCATTCTCCACAGAATACCATTCCCCACTGAGTTCCATTCCCGACTGAGTTCCATTCCCCACTGAGTTCCATTCCCCACTGAGTTCCATTCTCCACAGAATTCCATTCTCCACTGAGTTCCATTCCCGACTGAGTTCTATTCCCCACTGAGTTCTGTTCTCCACTGAGTTCCATTCCACACTGAGTTCCATTCCCCATTGAGTTCCCTTCTCCATTGAGTTGCATTCCCGACTGAGTTCCATTCCCCACTGAGTTCCATTCCCCACTGAGTTCCATTCCCCACTGAGTTCCATTCCCGACTGAGTTCCATTCCCCACTGAGTTCCATTCCCGACTGAGTTCCATTCCCCCCTGAGTTCCATTCCCGACTGAGTTCCATTCCCCACTGAGTTCCATTCCCGACTGAGTTCCATTCCCCACTGAGTTCTATTCCCCACTGAGTTCCATTCCCCACTGAGTTCCATTCCCCACAGAGTTCCATTCCCCACTGAGTTCCATTCTCCACAGAATTCCATTCTCCACTGAGTTCCATTCCCCACTGAGTTCCATTCCCCACTGAGTTCCATTCGCCACTGAGTTCCATTCGCCACTGAGTTCCATTGTCCACTGAGTTCCATTCCCCACTGTGTTCCATTCCCCACTGAGTTCTATTCCCCGCTGAGTTCTATTCTCCACTGAGTTCCATTCCACACTGAGTTCCATTCCCCATTGAGTTCCCTTCTCCATTGAGTTCCATTCCCCACTGAGTTCCATTCCCCACTGAGTTCCATTCCCCACTGAGTTCCATTCTCCACTGAGTTCCATTCCCCACTGAGTTCCATTCGCCACTGAGATCCATTCCCCACTGAGTTCCATTCCCCACTGAGTTCCATTCTCCACTGAGTTCCATTCCCCACTGAATTCCATTCCCCACTGAGTTCCATTCCCCACTGAGTTCCATTCTCCACTGAATTCCATTCCCCACTGAGTTCCATTCCCCACTGAGTCCTATTCCCCACTGAGTTCTATTTTCCACCTAGTTACATTCCCCACTGTGTTCCATTCCCCACTGAGTTCCATTCCCCACTGAGTTCCATTCTCCACTTAGTTCCATTCCCCACTGAGTTCCATTCCCCACAGAAATCGATTCCCCACTGAGTTCCATTCCCCACTGAGTTCCATTCCCGACTGAGTTCTATTCCCCATTGAGTTCCATTCCCCACTGAGTTCCATTCCCCACTGAGTTCCATTCCCCACTGAGTTCCATTCTCCACAGAATTCCATTCTCCACTGAGTTCCATTCCCCACTGAGTTCCATTCCCCACTGTGTTCCATTCCCCACTGAGTTCCATTCCCCACTGAGTTCCATTCTCCACTGAGTTCCATTCCCCACTGAGTTCCATTCTCCACTGAATTCCTTTCTCCACTGAGTTCCATTCCCCACTTAGTTCCATTCCCCACTGAGTTCCACTCCCCACTGAGTTCCATTCCCCACTGAGTTGCATTCCCCACTGAGTTCTATTCCCCACTGAGTTCCATTCTCCACTGAGTTCCATTCCCCACTGACTTCCATTCCCCACTGAGTTCTATTCCCCACTGAGTTCTATTCTCCACTGAGTTCCATTCCCCACTGAGTTCTATTCCCCACTGAGTTCTATTCTCCACTGAGTTCCCTTCCCCACTGAGTTCCATTCCCCATTGAGTTCTCTTCTCCACTGAGTTCCATTCCCCACTGACTTCCATTCCCCACTGAGTTCTATTCCCCACTGAGTTCTATTCTCCAATGAGTTCCATTCCCCACTGAGTTCTATTCCCCACTGAGTTCTCTTCTCCACTGAGTTCCCTTCCCCACTGAGTTCTATTCTCCACTGAGTTGCATTCCCCACTGAGTTCTATTCTCCACTGAGTTCCATTCTCCACTGAGTTCCATTCCCCACAGAGTTCCATTCCCCACTGAGTTCCATTCCCACTGAGTTCCATTCCCCACTGAGTTCCATTCCCCACTGAGTTCCATTCCCCACTGAGTTCTATTCCCCACTGAGTTCCATTCCCCACTGAGTTCCATTCCCCACTGAGTTCCATTCTCCACTGAGTTCCATTCTCCACTGAGTTCCATTCCCCACTGAGTTCCATTCCCCACTGAGTTCCATTCCCCACTGAGTTCCATTCCCCACTGAGTTGCATTCCCCACTGAGTTCTATTCCCCACTGAGTTCCATTCCCCACTGAGTTCCATTCTCCACTGAGTTCCATTCCCCACTGAGTTCCATTCCCCACTGAGTTCCAATCCCCACTGAGTTCCATTCCACACAGAGTTCCATTCCCCACTGAGTTCCATTCCCCACTGAGTTCCATTCCGCACTGAGTTCCATTCCCCACTGAGTACTATTCCCCACTGAGTTCTATTCTCCACTGAGTTCCATTCCCAACTGAGTTCCATTCCCCACTGAGTTCCATTCCCCACTGTGTTCTATTCCCCACTGAGTTCTATTCTCCACTGAGTTCCATTCCACACTGAGTACTATTCCCCACTGAGTTCTATTCTCCACTGAGTTCCATTCCCCACTGAGTTCCATTCTCCACTGAGTTCCATTCTCCACTGAATTCCAATCCACACTGAATTCCATTCCCCACTGAGTTCCATTCCCCACTGAGTTCAATTCTCCACTGAGTTCCATTCCACGCTGAGTACTATTCCCCACTGAGTTCCATTCTCCACTGAGTTCCATTCTCCACTGAGTTCCATTCCCCACAGAATTCCATTCCCCACTGAGTTCCTTTCCCCTCTGAGTTCCATTCCCCACTGAGTTCTATTCCCCACTGAGTTCAATTCTCCACTGAGTTCTATTCCCCACTGAGTTCAATTCTCCACTGAGTTCCATTCTCCACTGAGTTCAATTCTCCACTGAGTTCCATTCCCCATTGAGTTCCATTCTCCACTGAGTTCAATTATCCACTGAGTTCCATTCCCCACTGAGTACCCTTTCCCACTGAGTTCCCTTCTCCACTGAGTTCCATTCCCCACTGAGTTCCATTCTCCTCTGAGTTCCATTCCCCACTGAGTTCCATTCCCCACTGAATTCCATTCCCCACTGAGTTCCATTCCCCACTGAGTTCCATTCTCCACTGAGTTTCATTCCCCACTGAGTTCCATTCTCCACTGAGTTCCATTCCCCACTGACTTCCATTCCCCACTGAGTTCTATTCCCCACTGAGTTCTATTCTCCACTGAGTTCCATTCCCCACTGAGTTCTATTCCCCACTGAGTTCTATTCTCCACTGAGTTCCCTTCCCCACTGAGTTCCATTCCCCATTGAGTTCTCTTCTCCACTGAGTTCCATTCCCCACTGACTTCCATTCCCCACTGAGTTCTATTCCCCACTGAGTTCTATTCTCCAATGAGTTCCATTCCCCACTGAGTTCTATTCCCCACTGAGTTCTCTTCTCCACTGAGTTCCCTTCCCCACTGAGTTCTATTCTCCACTGAGTTGTATTCCCCACTGAGTTCTATTCTCCACTGAGTTCTATTCTCCACTGAGTTCCATTCCCCACAGAATTCCATTCCCCACTGAGTTCCATTCTCCATTGAGTTCCATTCCCCACAGAATTCCATTCCCCACTGATTTCCATTCCCCACTGAGTTCTATTCCCCACTGAGTTCCATTCCCCACTGAGTTCCATTCCCAACTGAGTTCCATTCCCCACAGAATTCCATTCCCCACTGAGTTCCATTCCCCACTGAGTTCCATTCCCCACAGAATTCCATTCCCCACTGAGTTCTATTCCCCACTGAGTTCCATTCCCCACTGAGTTCCATTCCCCACTGAGTTCCATTGTCCACTGAGTTCCATTCCCCACTGAGTTCCATTCCCCATTGAGTTCCATTCCCCACTGAGTTCCATTCTCCATTGAGTTCCATTCCCCACTGAATTACATTCCCCACTGAGTTCCATTCCCCACTGAGTTCTATTCCCCACTGAGGTCCATTCCCCACTGAGTTACATTCCCCACTGTGTTCCATTCCCCACTGAGTTCCATTCCCCACTGAGTTCCATTCTCCACTGAGTTCCATTCCCCACTGAGTTCCATTCCCCACAGAATTCGATTCCCCACTGAGTTCTATTCCCCACTGAGTTTTATTCTCCACTGAGTTCCATTCCCCACTGAGTTCCATTCCCTGCTGAGTTCCATTCCCCACAGAATTCTATTCTCGACTGAGTTCCATTCCCCACTGAGTTCCATTCCCCACTGAGTTCCATTTTCCACTGAGTTCCATTCCCCACTGAGTTCCATTCCCCACTGAGTTCCATTCCCCACTGAGTTCCATTTTCCACTGAGTTCCATTCCCCACTGAGTTCCATTCCCGACTGAGTTGCATTTTCCACTGAGTTCCATTTCCCACTGAGTTCCATTCCCCACTGAGTTCCATTCCCCACTGAGTTCCATTCCCCACTGAGTTCCATTCCCCACTGAGTTCCATTCCCCACTGAGTTCCATTCCCCACTGAGTTCCATTCCCCACTGAGTTCCATTCCCCACTGAGTTCCATTCCCCATTGAGCTCCATTCCCCACTGAATTTTTTCCCCCTGAATTCCATTCCCCTCAATTCCATTCCCCACCTGCAGCTGCCTTGCTTACTTTGCATGCCCTTCACTGTGTCTCATTCCCCACACCGTCTGCTGTTCCCCACTTCCCAGCCCCCACTTCACTTTGGTTCCACTCTGGCGAATCGGACTCGTGCTAGGCAACCGAAACAGGTTTTGGTTCCCTGGCTGCCTGTGAGCAATGCCATGAGGATCAGCTAATGTGGTGCTCATTTTATTTAAAAAGTACAATCAGTATTCCATACACATTAACCTTCAAAGAAAAATCTGAAAATGGAAAATTTGTTTTCTTTCTCTTGATTGCTTCCAATAAAGCTGAAGAATTATTTCTTGCAAATAAATTATTTACATACCCTAGTTACATACTGGAGTCGACTTCATACTGCTGCGGAGTGTAATGAGGCTGGTAGGTGTTGTGGATGAGAACTGCGGACAGAAAGTAGTGATCAAGCTGCGATTGTTGTTTGTAATTTGCAGTGGACCCATAATGAGGACCCATGGGATATGATTTATGTCCCTTGGGTTGGTTGTCTTGTCAACCATGCCTCAGTGTGTAGCACTCTTGTCTCCGAGTCAGAAGGTTGTGGCTTCAAGCCCCACTCCAGAGACTTCAGCACAAAAGCTTGGCTGACACTTCAGTGCAGTACTGAGGGAGTGCTGCACTGACGTTCTCCCCGGTGTATTGGCCAATATTTATCCCTCAATCAACATCACTAAAAAACAGATTATCTGGTCATTATCACATGATTGTGGGTCCTTGCGGCAATCTGTCCATTGGGACGGTGCTGTAGGTGTTTTTCCTGGTGTAGAGAGTCTCTGTGACATTCCGGATATAGTGGTGCACAGCAACCTGGGAGATGACATCTGGAAGGAGCCTGTTGCATAAATGTTAAAGGCCATGGTGACCATGACAGCCACAGGCAGTTCTGGTTTGAGGCCCCAGTTGTGGCTGCACCAAGTGACATAGCTCAGTGGCAGCCTCCTTGGTGAAGCGAAGGTCCTGAAACATTGCTCCTCTCTGAGGTTCAGGTAGGAGAAGTGCTCCCTGAAGACTCGCAGTAGATATGGTCTCCTGCACGGTTCCCTCCTCCTCCCTCTTCTCCCAGCTGCTCCTGCTCCCTCCTGTCTTCTCCACTGCACCCCTTGTCCTCCAGCCCCAAAAGCAGAACTACCAGACCACCCATGACTGCAATAAAACTGTTCTGAAGGCAGACAGAAGCAGTCCAGCACCAGCAAAAGGTTGTTAGCAGAAATCACAATTCAGTTGTAGAAGGCAGAAAATAGGCAAAAAAAAGGCCCAGAAGTTAACCAGTAGCTTAAAAGGACAAACCAATAACTAACCTTTATGGAGGGGAGGAACCTTTTAAATAGTCCTTGCTCCTGCTTGCATCATCATTCGCTGAGCGAGTTTATCACGTGGCGAGTCAAACACTGAAGCAGCTCAATTTCACAAAAGTGTGAACCCTTAGAATTATTAAAATAAGCTTTTTACATGCTTCCGGCACGCACCCTCGACGCCCACGGAGAAGCCCCATCCGATATGGCAAGCAGTGCGCTTTCGGCGCGGAATGAGCGCGCACACCAGCTGCCATATTGGACCCTTAGGCGACCGTGTTACGTGTGTAAAATGGGTGCAGCACAATCGAATTCTAGGCCACTATATCAATGCAAGTTCTTCTTTGGTTCATAATAATTGGATTAAAAATGCAAAGAACCTTCTACGCTTGGGATAGAATACATTTGAAAGGGAAGCTATCATTCTGACACCTAGAAATAGGCCTATGCTTACTTGATTACACTTGAAATGAAATGGATATAAATGGACCAGCTTGCCAAATAAAACAAGAATTTTTAAAATTAAACAGTGGGGTGTATTTGAACTCACAGTGGGAAACTGCGCTCGTGAGTTAAATTCCCAACCTACCTGTGGCAGAATGAGGCCATGGCGAGTTTAAACACCAGGCCTTAGTAACATTCCTCCAGGCCCCACTTACCATGAATGGCCCCTCTGCTTCCAATCCTCTTCTGGCGGACCTCCGCCTGGCGATAATGGCGACTTCCCTGCTCCGGCCAGAGTTAAAATTGCAGTCGGGGCCCGATGACGTCATCGGCGCCTGAAAAGCATATTTAAAGAAGAACGCTGCCGGCTTCGGGCAAGCAGCTTAGACGCCTGTCCAGAAGTGCCGGTGAAAACGGGAAATGGCGGGATTCAGGCGGGTACGTCACCAGGCAGATTTCAACTGCTTATACGCCCAGTCTCTGCCGGGCAGGTGGGGTTAAAATCCACCCCAGTGTCTCTGGGCTGACTGAGCAGAATAGAATCTATAAAGACCCAGCAAATAGCATTACCTGAGTCTTCAACAAAATATCGATGATGAATCAAAAACAGTCTCTCAATCATTACCTTTTAATCTACACTATGTCTGTAATTCACAGTATAATTCTGCTCTTGTACCGTATGAATGCTGCAGTAGCTTGAGATTTACAATGGTTGCTAAATAGCAGTTTACCAAATATTTGAATGACTTTATCTCGAGAAAGACTGCGCAGGGCTGGATTTTCCCAGCGGAGGCGGGATCGCGGCGGGAGAGGTGGTTGGTGGGTTCCGGTCCTGCTCCCGGCTGCAGCCGCTCTGTCAAAAGGATTTTCCACTAATAGGGCTTGTTAAGCCCGCCCTGCGGGGTTCCAGGCCAATTAAAAGGAAGCGGGTCCGATGATGTCATTTGATGACACGTCATCAGCCAGTTTCCTTAAAGGGGCCATGTCCACATTGATTTTGACAGTTGTGCTGTCAGTGTTCTGCAGCATTTAGGTGCAAACACTGACAAGCACTGCACAGAGGTGCACGGCTGCACCCAGGCTCCCGCATGACTCCCTGCATATGCTTATGGAGGGAGTCACAGCACGCAGCGGGGCTCTCTTCCCTCCCCATGGGCGGAAGAGACCTCCTCAGGAGACCAACACAGCCTGGTTGCGCATTGCACAGGAGGGCAAAAGCGGGGATGTCGTTAGGAGGACCAGGCTGCAGTGCCGCAAACCTTTCAATGATCTCAGTAGATCACGAAACGTTACTGCAAAGCCACACCCAACCTCATTCTGCTGTGCCTCTCATCACATCCCCATAACTCTGCCTTCCCTACCCTACTCCTGCACATCCTTACTCACACCAACTTACCTTGCACCTCCACCCATCCCTCTCTATCTACATTATCACATTCCCATCTCACTAGCCACCCCTCACACTCAACCTCATCCTAGTCCAATCATACCAACTAACAACACACAAGGGTAAGCAATAAATGCTGGCCTTGCCAGCGATGCCCACATCCCATAAACGAATTTTAAAAACTTATTGCTCACCTTTGGAAGTGTCTTAGTGAGTTGTAGTGAGTGGTGA
Source organism: Squalus acanthias (assembly GCA_030390025.1). NCBI lineage: Eukaryota > Metazoa > Chordata > Chondrichthyes > Squaliformes > Squalidae > Squalus > Squalus acanthias. The sequence continues at coordinate 40,248,736 of CM059438.1, forward strand.
GACATAACGGTATCCCCCGCAATGGTGATGAGTATGAAAGGAATGGCTTGGTCATTGTAGGAGTGCTTTATGGTGCTGGTGTGGGGTGGTGTTAAACTGGCGCATCATGTGTCAGCCAGGGTGTACAGCGTCAAGTGAAGTAAATCTGGCCATGGTGATGCCATCGCTGGCCTCCCGGGCAGCAACGTGGTCAGGTGCTGATGCCCTGTGTCCTGTGCAGCATCAGGTGATTGCAGAGAAGGTTGGTATTGTTGTTGGTGATGTTGGTGTGCCTGGTGATGTTGGTGTTGGGGCTGATCGTGGAGGGATTCAGAGGACCAAGGTGAGATTTTTTCAAGGGCACCGATGTTGCTGGAATAGATGGCAGCTGAAGCTGAGATGACAGAAGCGATCTGTCAGTGGTGAGAGAGCTTGCTCCAAGGAGGTGACAGTGGATAGAGAGTTTACTCCAAACACTTCCAAACTGCATACAGCTCAGAAGTGTCTTCCAAGTCCTGAAGGCTCAAGTTTTGACACTGGAAAGTGACCAGCTGTGAAATGATAGCTTTCATACCACTTTTGCAGCTGTCACCTATTCACAGCAATGGGGAGACATAGAGAACCCGACCTACTTACCTGACGTGATCTCCGAACGATGTGAACCCTGTTAAAAATGTGGGAAAATAGAAAAAGTAATTAACAAGCACTTAACAAGCAACTAACTATCTTAAATGCCTCCCCTGCCGCTTGGTGTCGGGTCTGTTCTGAAATCGCAGACCCGACACTTTGGAAACTTACATGGAGGCGGGTTCACAGCGGGTTCCCAACCCGCTGTCAATTATTTCGATTTTGACAGCAGACTCGCCTCCAAACCCGCACTCTGAGTGCCGGCAAAATCACGGCCTGCATGTCTGTGCTTCCAGGCAATGGGCACCTACTGAGCTGAATATTACTATAGCATCTGCATTACAACTGAATCAAAAATTATCCTGCTTGATCTTGTCACTTTACTGTCATATCCCCCTATGCCATTCCTTGAATCATTGCTGCATCTTATGTGAAGAAAATATTAAGAATATATAGCATATTGGGCCTGATTTTTAAATATCTGTTTTTGCTGTCCTTATTTCTCATTCGAAGGCTGGTGCATCAGGATAAGGACAAAATAATAGTTGTCCATTGTAATCTGGACATGAATGTTTATATTGCTGTGCTATTGAATAAATAAAAAAGTTCTTCTTTCTTCTTCTGTCACTTTCCTTGATTAATTTATTTTTCCACTTTTTCTTCCTTTCTTACTCTTCCTGGGTTGGGTTCCATGAATACAAGTAGCTCTCTGGCACCTTGGCCAAAACGGCTAGTTCTTCCTTTATGAGCCGAGATAATGGCCCGTAATTTCCGATAGGAGGCTTCCTGCGTGCGGATGCCTCCTATCGGGAAAAAATCTACGCCCCTACCTGAGGGCTCCTGAGGTCCGGCCATTTCCGCTCCTGGGCCTCTCCTGGTGCGCACACACAGAGGCCCAGGTATCCCAGGGGCGCAGGCAATTCGCAAACATCCCTGGGATCACGTGGGCCAGGCGAGCCAATGGGAGAAGGGAATCCCCCTTCATACTGTTGACAAGTAGACCTGTCAAAAGTATGAATGGGGATCACTGAAAAAAGACATCAAAACATTAAATCAATTTTTTTTTAAATCACGTTTTTAAAATGAGTTAAAATTACATTAAATATTTTCAACAAAAATGTAATTTATTGAAAAAATAATTAAAGTTTTTTACGGGACTAAAAATAAACTTACCTTTTTTAAAAGTATTTTAAAATTATAAATGAGTGAAAACGATTTTTAAGGGATTTCAGCGGGCGGAGGTTCTGCAGAAAGCGGAACTCTCCACCCGCAGAGGCCCTTCTCCAGGGCAGGCGTCCAATCTGTCAAGAGGATTCTTGACAGATCGGAAATGCCGGTTTTCAGTGCATGCGCTTCGCATGCCTGAAACCGGCACTTGTGAGGTCCCTACGGGTGTGTACACATCTCGTACACACCCGTAGGCATCGGAAATTACGGGCCATTATGTTTCAGCAGGCCATTCTACCATGCAGTGCATCTGGTTACAACCTGATATCCATCTGTACACTTTTCGAGCAAGAGTTACTGGATAACAATAAGGAATGAGAATACTGGCTAACTGTTTTCTCTCCTTAGTCCAGAGACACAGAGGATAATTGTAATAATTGGTGCTTCAGCTCAGATCAACTAATTAGCATAGAGTGGGAATTGAACCTGTGACCTTCTGGTCTATATGGACAGTGGTTTTAGCCACTGAATCATTGGGAGCCTTTTCTCCATTTAACCACTGGCTCCTGATGTCTTAGGTGCCTTTGTTACGATTTAAGCTCTATCCCAACACTCTTTATTCATGCTCATGTCAAAAGGCAGCTTCCATAAGCAGACCCCTGCCTCTTATGACCCAAGTATGATAACCATATGCATGATGTGACTGGATCAACACGCCACTGGACTGGGTTATATCACAGTGGAATTCCATATGGTTATTCCATCACATGTCCTCTTTGATAAGCAGTAAAACACCAGACTGTCAGACCATAACGTTCAGGCTAGACCACCAGTCACATTTATTGGGGGGAAAAAATCACGAAGAAGCAAAAAGAACTGCATCAGAACAATGTTAAACTTGCACACAACGTATTTCTGGATTTGAAATCTTCAAACCTCTCTAGAATCTCAGAGTCCCATTTCAGAGGAGTCCTTTGAGATTTTTTAGGTGTGCTTGCAGAGTTCTGTCTCCTGCCCTGATGTGGAAATACAATTAAACTCTAGCGGCTGCCCAGACATATCCCTTACTTCCTTTGAAATGGAAGCCAGTTTATCTGAAGAAGCTGGGTGGTAATTACTACATTAATTATATTGATCTATCACCTCACTAGATGGGGATATGGATAGAGGCCCTATTGTTGTATGGAAAGAGGATAACTTGATCAGGCATGAAATAAAGCCTTTTAAGTCACACGTGTTAAATATTCAGACAACAACTGCTTTTCTTTCAAGGTGCCTCTCGATGAATCAACCATGACAAATAACCACATTTGTCAGTTTCCTCAATTGAGCCACTTGCACATGTACAGTTTCAAGAAGCTGTGGCATTTGGCCAAACAATCTCCATCTAGTACAGGTAATGGCCCAGAAATTGGATTCGGAGGCTTGCCGCGGGGGTAAGGATCGCGCGCGGTATCACCTACCGCGCCTGCCGTTGTGTTTTGGGCCCACAGGAACTTCGGGTCCTGGGCCTCTCCCAAGAGCTGGCGCGCAGTGCTTGCGTGTTCCAGGGGCGCAGTTAGTGCGATGCGACCCCTGGGATCACGTGGGCCATGGAGAGCCAATGGCAGCAGACCATCTTTCATTCATAGATTTGACCACTGGCTCCTGATGTCTTAGGTGCCTTTGTTATGATTTAAGCTCTATCCCAACACTCTTTATTCATGCTCATGTCAAAAGGCAGCTTCCATAAGCAGACCCCTGCCTCTTATGACCCAAGTATGATAACCATATGCATGATGTGAGTGGATCAACACGCCACTGGACTGGGTTATATCACAGTGGAATTCCATATGGTTACTCCATCACATGTCCTCTTTGATAAGCAGTAAAACACCAGACTGTCAGACCATAACGTTCAGGAGACCTGTCAAATCTGTGAATTGAAATCGGCCCCAAAAGAACAGCTAAACCTCAAATAAATTTTAAAAAAACCATCACATTTATAAAATAACTATAGTTAAATAAATTAACCACTTTAAACAAAAATTTAAATTTTTGAAAAATTTAAAATACTTTTTAAAAGTTATAAAAATAAACTTACCTTTCTTTAAAGTCTCTAAAAAAGATAAACCTGTTGAAAAAAATTTAAAATTATACTTAATTAACTACTTACCTTGTTCAAAAGGGGTCTTACGCCTCCTTTTTACTAGCGTAGAAGATTCCATACTTACCCTCTCATTGAAACCTGAAAAAAAACCTAAGTGTGCTGCGGGCGCGCAGCCTCTAGTGCGCACGCGGTTCACCTAAGAACCGCCCCCTTTGCCATACCGGAAGTGCCGGTTTCCCGCGTATGCGCAGTGCATGCAGGAAACCAGCACTTCGGGAATGAATACGGGTGAGTACGCACTGAGTACTCACCCGAGAACGACCGAATTTTTGGGCCATTACGTTAATCACCATTCAGGAGGTCAGCTAGGCTATCATCTTTAAAACCTCAGTTGCCTCCAGCCAGCATGGTATATACTCTCTACCCTCAGGCCCCCAGATAAACAACACCTTTTCAGAAAGCAGCAGTTCAGTTTAGTCTTCACAATTCATTGGCCTAACTAAAAATTCATATGCAGTATAATAAAATAATCCAGACATCGCAGAGCCTTTATAGTATGAAGCTTGTATGGAGTTGTCTGTCATGATCACCTCTGAGTCAGAAGATTGTAAGCTGAAGCCTCACTCCATTCGATAAACTAGTCTGACATGTCAGCCTCGATTTTAACTCAGGGCAGGATTAATGCATGTGGGAGGACTGGGCGTGCCACAAACTCGTATGTCAAGGCCCGGATCTCATTTTCATATTCACTCAGCTAGAGTTAACATTTATAATATAACAGACACGTAAAAATGACACAATTCTGAAAACAACACTAAACTTATTCATGTTAAAGTGACTAATTTTAGACAAAACACTTTAGAATACATTCCCTAAGTTACAAACGATAGAAATGATCAATTCTAGAAATGCCTTTTGCGGCTCACGGTCGGCATGTAAGGAGGCGTCCATGGCGTCCTCGGCCATGGGACCCTACTGCTCCTCCTTACTGTCCCGACCACCGGGTCATCGTCGTCCCAAATCATGGGAGGAAGACCCGCATCCACCATGCTCATTATTGGGCCTTGGTGTCGTTTTACTTTTGTTGTTCTCTCCCCTGGGTTAAACCGCATGCACTGGTTAATATGGAACCACTTTGTGCGTTTTGGGAGTTTAACCGCGTACACCATGGGGCTTGCCTTGTCCACTATGTTATACGGCCCCATGTATAGTGGCTCAAATGCGTACCATTACCTGGTCTCCCACCTTCCACTCGTGGGTTTTCTGGGGCTCGAGCAGCAACCGATTTTTCCGGTGCTGGTTCCCTGAGAAACTCCAGTATGATTTGGACAGGTTGGGTGATTGGGCAGAAGCATGGCAGATGCAGTATAATGTGGATAAATGCGAGGTTATCCACTTTGGTGGCAAAAACAGAAAGGCAGATTATTATCTGAACGACAATAGATTGGGAGAAGGGGAAGTGCAACGAGACCTGGGTGTCCTTGTGCACCAGTCGCTGAAGGTAAGCATGCAGGTACAGCAGGCGGTTAAGAAGGCAAATGGTATGTTGGCCTTCATAGCGAGAGGGTTTGAGTACAGGAACAAGGATGTCTTGCTGCAGCTGTACAGGGCCTTGGTGAGACCACACCTTGAGTATTGTGTGCAGTTTTGGTCGCCTTATCTGAGGAAGGATGTTCTTGCCATGGAGGGTGTGCAGTGAAGATTCACCAGACTGATACCTGGGATGACAGGAATGACATACAAGGAGAGATTGGTTCGATTGGGCTTATACTCGCTAGAGTTTAGAAGAATGAGAGGAGATCTCATTGAAACTTATAAAATTCTAACAGGGCTAGACAGACTGGATGCAGGAAGGATGTTCCCGATGGCGGGTGAGTCCAGAACAAGAGGTCACAGTCTAAAGATAAGGGATAAGCCATTTAGGACAGAGATGAGGAGGAATTTCTTCACCCAGAGAATGGTGAACCTGTGGAATTCTCTACCACAGAAGACAGTTGAGTCCAATTCATTAAATATATTCAAGGAGTTAGATATGTTTCTTAAGGCTAAGGGGATCAAGGGATATGGGGAGAAAGCAGGGACAGGGTACTGAATTTGGATGATAAGCCATGATCGCATTGAATGGCGGAGCAGGCTCGAGGGGCCTAATGGCCTACTCCTGCTCCTATCTTCTATATGTTTCTATATGTTAACGGTAATGTCTGCTGCTCCGAATGGCCCCTCTACCTGTTTGCCCTTTTTCTTCTTCCCCAGGATAGCCTTAAGGAAGGGATCCTGGGCTTGGACTTGTTTTAAGTCCGGCGCCAAAGTTACCGCCGGTGTTCCTCCCTTGTCCCGGATTGCTGCTACCGGGCCTACTTCATAGGGATCCCAGAACTCTCCTTCCCTGGCCCCCTGCTTGGCCAACTCGTCGACCCTTTGGTTACCTTCCTCTCTGGGCTCTGTCTTAGAGTGGGCCTTGACCTTATGTATATAGTGATCTCCCCGGGTGCCCGTGACCTCCAAAATCCTCCCTAGCAGCGGTGCTGTTGCTAGGGGCTTCCCATCCACAGATTTAAAACCGCACCGAGCCCAGATGGCCAGGTACTCGGTGCACGAATTACATGTAAACATGGAATCCGAGCAGATGGTATAGGCGGTGGGGAACTCGTCGGGGCGGGTGACCACATACACCACCGCTGCCAGTTCGGCATGCTCAGCGCTCAGGGTACTGGGGAGTTTAAGGGCCTTAGCTATCTTAGCCGTGGGGTCATAAATCCCGCACCCGGTGAAGCGCTCCCCCTTTGCTACCGAACTGGACCCGTCCATGTAAATGTCCCGGCCCGTCGGGTGTAACCTGGCCCGGAACCCCACATCCATGTCCCACACCCCTTCTACCGTACACGTGTGGGCCGTCCCTGGGTAAATCAAATTCGCTGCCAACTTGGGCTCGGTCAACCCCTGCACTCTCAGATTCATCTGCGAGAGCAATAAAGTCCAGCGAGCAATGCGAGCACTGCTCACTGTCCCATCCTTTATTCTCCCGTCCAACAACATCTGAGTGGGGGTATGGTGGGTGAGTAGAACTATCAGGGATGGTCCCGTAAAGAGCTGTGAGCGCTTTACGGCCCAATGCGTGGCCAGGAGATGCCTCTTGCAGTTGGAATATTCCCGTTCTACCTCGGTGAGAACCCTAGATGAGTAGACCACGGGCCGTAGCTTGCCGTGTCGCTCCTGGAGCAACACCGCGCTCAAGCTATCCCCGCTGGCTGCTACCTCTAAAAAGAATTCCTCCCCACAGTTGATGGCCCCCAGTGCGGGAGCTGTCTGCAAATCCTCCTTGAGGCGTGTGAACACTTCCTGGCAGTTCTGGTCCCACTCCCACCCGACTCCCTTGCGGAGGAGCCGAAGCAGAGGGGCTGCAGTGGCTGCGTAACCCTCAATAAAATCCCTGTTGTACCTTGTGAGTCCCAGGAAGGATCTTACCCCTGTTACATCCTTGGGGACTGGTAACTCCTGTACTGCCTTTCTTTTCGCCTCATCTATGGCCCTTTCCCCTGCCCTTACCGTCAGCCCGAGGAATTTGACTTCCTCGCGGCCGATCTGGGCTTTCTTCGGGTTTACTTTAAACCTGGCCTCCCTCAGCAGCTCGAGCAGCTCAGCCAGCAGTGGCCCATGCTCCTCCCCCTCGGCAGAGAACAAAAGCAAGTCGTCCACATACTGTACTAGCTGCTGAGGTCGGCTAAAACCCTTTAAGGCGTCCTCCATACATTGGTGGAATATGGAAGGGCTGTTATGAAAACCCTGGGGTAGGCATGTCCAGGTGTACTGTTGCCCTTTAAAAGTAAAGGCAAACTTGTATTGGTCTTCCCTTTTTAGAGGAATCGACCAAAACCCATTGGAGATATCCAGCACCGTAAAAGTGGTTGCGGTCGCTGGAATGCTCCCTATCAGATCGGCAACAGCCGCGACTGTGGGCGCGCAGGCTGGGATGTTTTTATTGAGCACCCGATAGTCCACGGTGGCCCTCCACGACTGGTCGGGTTTCCTAACCGGCCAGAGTGGTGAGTTCACGTGGGTGGCTATCGGCCTCAACACCTTCTGTTCTACCAGGGATCCCAGTGCCGTTTCCAAGTCGGCTTCTGCCTCTCTGGGGAAATTATACTGCTTTTGTGGCCGTGACATGGGGTCCCCGTGTACTCGGACTTCTACCCCCGTCACCCGGCCACAGTCGTGTTTGTGCATGGCGAACGATGCGAGATTGTCTCTCACGTTCACCTGATACTTGGCTGGGGTATTACTGACTAATTGCTCCAGGTTGTAACTCCCCTTAGGTTTCATCATGTACATGCTACCCCTTCCTTCCCCGTCCTTAGGGATTACTATAACTTCTCCCTCCTTATCGGAACTCACCGCTCCCCAAAGGCAGTGATTCCTCAAATCCACTATTATATGATGGGCTAACATAAAGTCGGCCCCTAGGACTCCTGACCCTGGCTGTTCCCACTTTATTAGGATGCATTTCCAATTGGTGTGGAGGGATCCTAAATCTATGGCCAAAGGTTTGGACATTGCCCCCGCCTGCTCGTTCCCTGTGAACCCCACGAGACTGAATGGGATCCTACTAGACCAGGGTGAGTTGGTCGGGTCCCTTGAATGGATCACCGTGCTCGAGGCCCTGGTGTCCACCAAGTACTTCCCGTGTACCGTCTCCACCCCCATCTTCACACACGGTCTGCCCCACTCATCGTACGTGAGCAGACACAGGTACTCAGGCTGGGCGCGCTCTAGTCAGGATGTTGGGCATACGGGAGCGGTCGGGATCACACTGCTCACGGCAGCGTCTAACCTCCCTTTCTCCTGCACAAAAAACGTCCGAAGGGCAGCCACCGGAACGTCAAACGGTTCCCCGGTCGCCCCCTTCGCCTCGACAGTCTGTGCCTTTTGCACTGGAGGATCCCCGCGGCCTTGCCCCTTTTTCTGGGTCGGGCACTCTCGCCTCCAGTGTCCCGTCTTCCCAGACCCGAAACATGTCCTTGCCTTTTCTGCACTAACCCCTCCCTGACACCATTCCTTCTTGCTACCCTCACTGGCCTTTCTCTCATGAACCTTGCCTTTATTGGGTTTGACCTCCTCCTCTGAACCGGTTTTAAAGGCCAGGTTCATCTTACGGAGCACGTCGGCCTCCGTATTCGCGAGGTCCTCGGAGTCAAACCAGGCTTCTGCTTTTGCCCTTATTCGTGGCAAACTGTTTGCCACGAGGGTCCTGAGCCAGTGATTCCTGGGGCCCCCTTGCAGCTGTAACCTGTCTAGTATCCCACCCGTGGCCTTCTCGTATACAGGCCATAGCCTGTCTGCGAATGCCTGTGGTGCTTCACTAGCCAGCTGCAGCGTTCTCTCCACTCGGGAGAACGGACTACCCTGGGTATGTCCCATGGCTCTCAGGATTTCCTCCTTTAAACCTGCCGTGGTTCCCTGCCCCAGCTTGGTGGCTGCGGACAGGGCCTGGTACAATTTTCCATCCAGCCTGTGAGTTTCGTCCTCACTACACCCATTGATCCCCCCAATTTGCTCCACTTCCATGAAGTGAACGGAGGGGTCCCCTTCTTTTCTTAATTTGGGCATGCTTGCTATCATAGCCTGCAGTTGTGGGGTGGTAAACGGGACCAGGTAATCGCTCTGCAGCGGGCCCTGAGCACCGTTTTGTGCGGGCGGACCGTACTTTTTGCTGCCGCAGAGGACACATCGGTCCCGGTGGCGCTTCCGGCGCTGGTCGGGCTTCCCTATCCCAGACCCAATCCTCAGACCCCTGTCTTTCCTCTTCCCAGTCCACCCGAGCTTCCCACGGAAGCAAACCATCCCTCTGGCTTTGGACAGGGCTTGGGTCAGACTTTTTATCCTTTCCTCGCAGAGCCCGTGGTTTAAATCCTCATACCCCCTGCTCCTGGCTACCCTGTAGGCTGCCTTTATGTCTCTAAGCTGCCCCTCTAGCCCGTCAACTTTACCCGTTAAGCGGGCGTTCTCCTCCCTTACAGCCTGCTCATTGAGCTTGACCTCAGTGACCTGGCACTGCAGGTACTCCCCGGTGTTACGGGAGGTTTCCTCCTGTGCGTGTTTCTCCTGTCTTTCCTCGCGCAGCTCCTCCATTAATCTATTACCCGCTATCCCCCTTGCGTCTGACTTTTCTTCTGATTCCCTGAGCTCGGCCTGCAGCTTTCCAACCTGCTCCCTGCGCAGTTGGACCTGTTTCTGCAGGCACAGGAGCCAAATCGCTTTTTCCTTAGACTTTTTATGCTCCTTGTTCCCTGTCCACTCAGCAGCCCTATCCTGAGGACTGTCAGAACGCAACATCTCCAGCACCCACTACTGAGACACATTGGGGTAAAAATGGAGTCGCGCCCCATTTGGGGCGCTAACCTCGCCGGGGTGCGACTTTTAGCGCCCCGAAAAAATTAGCGGCCCCGCGCCGGAACTTCAGTGGTTGCGCCCCAAGAGGGAAGCGGGGCGCCACTGGAAGCACCCCGCATCCCTCTTGGGGCGCTGCGAGTGAATATTCTGGCGCTACGTGCCGCAGCGCCACGCGCTGCGGCACGTCGCGCCACGGTATTGCAGGCCTTCCTCCCCTTCTTAAAGGGGAGGGGCCCTGCGCAGCGCGAACCGGGGCCCAGCTGGGCCCCCAGGGATCGGGAGTGCCGGCAAAAGAGCCCGGCACTCAAGAGAAGTGCCGGGCTCTTGGAGCGCAGCCGGCACTTCACGGTGGGGGGGCTTCACGGGGGCCGGGGACAGCAACGGGGGCAGGTGCTGGCAGGCGGCCAGCAACAAAAATGGCCTCCTGCCACCTCCCCTTTAAATATCGCCACCCCGGCCACACGTACGCCTCGCTGAACCCGTCGGACATAGCGTCTGGCGGTAAATCAGGGGGCGCGACTGAAGATCACGGCCGGGGCGCGAGCGGGGTGCTGCGCACGGCGATGACGTCATCGCCGGCGGCGCAGCGCCACAGGGCGCTACCGGCTGCCGCCGCCGCTAACCTCCCACTAAATTTTTCGGGAGGCGTGGGCGGCGCTGCGCCCGGGCGTTAGCTGCTTTACGCCCCATTAGCGCCCTCTTAAGGCGCTAACGGGAGGCGCAAGCAGCTGAATTTTTCCCCCATTAACTTTACCAAACACATAGGAGGAAATTCTGTCTCCCATTGCAAATCTCTTGCCCTCTAAACTTTCCATGATCCTGTTCACACAACCTATCGTCCTGCTGCGGTCGCCAATTCTACAGGTGGTTTGCCTTGGTGGTTCCAATCACCTCTCCTACTTAGTTCTAGACGACAGAAATTACGGTGAACAGGATTTGAAACACAGACAAGCTTTTCAGACTCAACCGTACGGTGTTTAATAAGGTTAACACACACACCCGCTTCCAGTACGTAAAATGCCTGGTGGCGTAAAACAAACAGTACAACAATACAACTTGGCCCGTCGAACAGGCCCCTGCCTTGTGTTAAGACGCCTAAAATCACACTGTGTTGCTATACAGAGTATAACATGGACTTGTCCCACAAACCCCGGAACATACACAATATAATACACACAGAACCTCCCCACTAAACCCCTCTGGATTGGTTGGGACACACAACACCCCCTCACACAGTACCAGTGGTCTTAAGGATGCGTGGGCTTGGACAATGCTCACCCCGATTGTCCGTTTTCTTGCTCGCTGCTTCCCTGTGTAGAGCGTGTCTCCTGGTTCCGTATCGCCGATGCAGTATCCAAGTCCCAGTTTCGAGGTTCGTTCCTACAGTCGAAGAGCAAGATGAGGCTCTTGTCGCTCGTGGTGGTTTCTTCTCTCCGTCCTGGACGGAGTGCTCGGTTCTTGGTTCAGAGATGAGGGCACGCGAAGGCGAGAGAGAGCGAGAATGGCCAAAGCTGCCTTCTCTTATACCCTAAAAGTTCATTAAGGTCTGTGTATTGCAGTGATGTCTTTTTAATCACCTTTCTTTGTCTGGTTTCCCACCTTTCGGGGCTATCCCATCTAGGTGCTAGTGGTAATGGCAGATGATGGGCTACACTTCTTACCCGATCCCGGGTTAAGTGGTTTCCCATTAGTTTCCAATGGCCCTCCTTTGTCCCAGAGAACTCTGTCTGCTCAGACATCTCCCGTAATCAGTTTGTAGGCCTGGCTGGAATCTCCGGTCCATCACGAACACCTGGGCCCCTCCCATCTTCTCCAAACAGGCTGCTGGTCAATCAGCAGTAACAATCATACAAAATGTCCGATACTAAAATAATCCTTGGGGCCTGCGCTGATGCTTACAATCCCTCAATCAACATCACTAATAAAACAGATTATCTGGTCATTATCACATTGCTGTTTGTGGGAGCTTGCTGTGCGCACATTGGCTGTCGCATTTCCTACACTACAACAGTAACTACACTTCAAAATGTACTTCATTGGGTGTAAAGCGCTTTGGGATGTCCTGAGGTCATTAAAGGCGCTATATAAATGCAAGTCTGTCTTTCTTCTTTCCATGGAAAATTACTCCTTGTGTGGGGGAGGGATGCATCATGGGAGTTGCATTTTTCTCCCTGCTTGTGTCACTTCACATTGCTTCCCCCCTCCCTCCCCCCAAGGCAGGTTCCCTGACAGAGGCTCATCTACCAGAAACCCATCTAATATATGGTAATCACTTTGACCACAGAAAATCAGCCAGGGTCAGGGGTGGACTGTTGGGCTAGACAGAAATCCCTTCTGCAAAAGGTGCACAGGGATTCTGGCAAAATCGGAAATCTCAGCATTTATACCTGTGAGTCCTGTATCTTTCAGTGTCAGAAACGTGTGTCCACGGTGGGATATGATACTTCAGTAAATTTGCCTTTTGGGTGAACTGGAACTGTCATCACAGCCTGTGTAACTGTTATATAAGGTAGATGATCGGGTTGTGTTTTTGCTCATTTGACTATAGAACAAATTCAGTATTGTATTGAGGAATCAACACGAAACTGCACAGACAGCATAAATGTGCACTGCTGGATATCAACAAGCTGCAAACGATTATCAAGAAAAGCAAACATAAATCTTGAACTCTTGATAAAATTCCTTATCCATTGAGTCCCATTGCCAGTCTGTAATTAAAGTCAATAAAACTATCCAGTTTTATACAGGTTTGCTTTGCAGTGGTTTGCCAGTACTATCATTTCATTGTTTTGCGGATGTAAATTATAGGGTGGTTTGTATAAATGTTAATGGCTCTTGCTCATGATATATCTGATAGCATGGGGCTGTGATTCAGATGGGGGATGTTATGGGGCTTTAATTTTATTAAGAATACTGGTCTTGCGCCATTATCCTGACCAGAGGTTGTTGCAGGAGGCGGCACCAGGATCCTGTGTAGATTTGGGAGATTGGTCAAAGTGCTTAATAAGATTAGGGGTGATTGTGCGTTGGAGTGGTACCAGTAAAAGTTTGAGGCTGTATATATATTGCAGATCATCAGCTGAGAGCAGGGAGCTGCGGTATGGCTTCTCGCCCAGCAGCATCCTGTTTACACTACTAACTCGATCGCCAATTGGCCTGTGCAGGAGAGAGCTGCATGCAGGTGTGGTCACACACTTGCACAGAGTGCTTCCTCCGGCATTTAAAATGTAACTGTTTGGAAAGCACGAAGTGGGGGAAATCCCTCTTTACTAAGCCAGCAGTTTAAACAAAATACCGACAGACCCCTGATCATGTTTTAGGCGAGATTGGATACCGCGCTGATTACCATTCCAAACCAAAAGGTTGCGAGACTCTCTCTGCCTGGAAGCGAGTCTCTTCACTTCTTACCACGCTGTACAAAAATGAGAAGTCGCACAACACCAGGTTATAGTCCAACAGTTTTATTTGAAATTACGAACTTTCGGAGCTCTGCTCCTTCTTCAGGTACAGTGAGGGAATACAAATCAGTTACAAAGTATATATAGACAGAGAACAATGTGTCTGCAGAGATACAATCCGTCAGGGAGGCATTACATCAAAGACACATCAGAGTACAGCTAAGACAATGAGGTGGGGTCACAGGGGGTCCAACGTGTCAAATGCTGCAGTCTGCAGTATCAGTACCACGCTGTAAGTTTAGTGCCTGTGTAAAGCCAAAATCACGCTGGACCTAAACTGAACTTGCAGTGTAAACGCGCCTTCAGCCCAAGTTTGCAGAATTGATACTTGTGAGTCCTGTGGCGAGGAAGACATTACACCAGAGAGTTACACTGGTTCTCCAACAAGGACTTAAAAATTATACATGCTGTAAGTACCAATAAGTCTAGATGTATTCTAACAGAAGTAAAGAAAAGCTGGGGCTTTCCCTTGTGAGGCACTGGGATAATTTATTGCCTGCAGTTCATGGGTGTTAATCACACACTCACCATAGAAGCTTATTGATTTCCATTCCATTGACTTTAATGCCATTCACCTAGAACATACTACCAGCGACATTAACATATGAACGCTTAGTATGTTTGTAAGACATCCATCAGCTTGCTATTTTAGTGGAGGCATTAACCCATTTAAAATAAAACAAGTCACTTCCTGTCATATAAATATTTGTCTGCCAATGTCATCAACAGTGTCCAGGCTTTGTCACAAATGTTTCAGAATTCTTTGCAGACTATTCCTATTTACTTGCGTTGCATCAGTTAATTCCTAATCTGATGCCAATCTTTTATTAATATCATAGCCAATCAGTAGACCAGGTAATTGAATCCAATAACCTTAGGCCCTGATCTGGTAACTATTAGACAACAGATCACAGAGAGTGGAATGGCATTGTTAGGAGGTTGTCTACCCAGAGTTTACACCTGTATCTCTTTCACAGGTCTTTCTTTTTATTCGTTCATGGGATGTGGGCGTCGCTGGCAAGGCCAGCATTTATTGCCCATCCCTAGTTGCCCTTATCTAAATCTATCCTTCTATTCCCTTCTCCCTCCTATGCTTGTCTAACTGCCCCTTAAATGCATCTATACTATTCGCTTCAACCACTCCCTGTGGTAGCGAGTTCCACATTCTCACCACTCTTTGGCTAAAGAGGTTTCTTCTGAATTCCCTATTGGATTTCTTGGTGACTATCTTATATTGATGGCCTTTAGTTATGCTCTTCCCCACAAGTAGAAATATTCTCTCTCTTATCCACTCTATCAAAACCTTTCATAATTTTAAAGACCTCTATGAGGTCACCCCTCAACCTGCTTTTTTCAAGAGAAGAGAGACCTAGCCTGTTTATCCTTTCGTGATATGTATACCCCCACATTTCTGGTATCATCTGTGTAAATCTCTGCACCTTCTCCAGTGCCTCTATATCCTTTTTATAATATGGTGACCAGAACTGTACGCAGTACTCTGTGTGGTCTAACCAAGGTTTGATACAGGTTTAGCATAACCTCCCTACTTTTCAATTCTATACCTCTAGAAATAAACACTAGTGCTCGGTTTGCTTTTTTATGGCCTTGCTAACCTGTGTCGATACTTTTAGTGATTTGTATATTTGTACTCCGTTTGTTCCTCTACCCCACCTAGACTCGCACCCTCCAAGTAATAAGTGACCTCCCTATTCTTCCTACCAAAATGTAATACCTCACATTTATCTGTGTTGAACTTCATTTGCCAATTATATGCCCATTCTGCAAGTTTATTAATGTCCTCCTGTAATTTGTTGCAGTCCTCCTCAGTATTGACGATCCCCCCCATTTGGTGTCATCTGCAAATTTGGAAATTGTGTTTTTGTTTCCAAAGTCTAAATCGTTAATATAAATTGTGAACATTGGTCCCAGCACTGATCCTTGTGGAACACCACGACCCACCTTCTGCCACTGTGAATAGCTACCCTTTAGCCCTACTCTCTGCTTTCTGTCTTGAAGCCAGCCAGCAATCCATTCTGCTACTTGTCCCCTGACTCCGCCTTCTCTTGAAGTGGAGTATTTGAAATAAACACTCGACACCAGGTCTGCGTTCGAAGATTCAAGCAGTCTTTATTCGCACCGGTGGGGAGACAAACTGCTATCTGTCTAGCCAAGCTTCTCTCCGCTGATACAAAGTTTTAAGCAGTCTTTTATACAAAATATAGGTGCATGATTAGCCTCAAAAAAGCATATGACCGTTATCACCGCAAGCTGCTGCTGCAACTATGACATTGTGCTTATGCCAGGTAGGGTTTCACCAACATTGTACATTCTTCTAAGAAGACGACGACTCCTGACTCATTGTTCTGCTTAACTGCCCCGCTAGACCTCTTGTGGTTCAATGGTTCGACTAGTTGCAATTGCTTCCAAGTTACACAGCTTGCCGCAATTAATCATTCTAACACTACTGCGAAATCAACATGTCATTCTTAGCGTTATCTCAACTGTCAGTTCAGCAGCTTAAGACAGCTTACTTCTACAAAAGGCGTACGTCTGCAAAAAGACTTATTCGCTCATTTAGTTCCCGAGATCCATTCTTAACCCTTTAATCATAGTAGAGCTCTAAAACCTCACTTCACTCTGATCTTGTTCATCAGTCTATTATGGGGTATCTTATCGAAGGCTTTTTGAAAATCCAGATAAATTACATCTACTTGCCATCAATGTCCTCCCTTACTTTATTCTTTCTTATGCTCTCTTTTCCTGTTTTGTTTATCATTCAGCTGGTTGTGTTTCTTGTAGATCCCTTCCCCCATCTTACTAGCTTAAAGCCTTTGCCACCTCCCGATTTACCCTTTCCGCTAGGACACGGGTCCCATCCCAATTCAGGTGGAGCTGGTCCCATCGGTCCAGCTCCTTCCTGTCCCAGAACTGGTGCCAGTGTTCCATGAAAAGGAACCCCTCTTTCCCACACCAGCCCTTTAGTCACATGTTAATTCTCCTTATCTGTCTGCTTCTGTGCCAATTGCACGTGGCTCGAGCAATAATCCAGAGATTATTACCCTCGAGGTCCTGCTTTTTAATTTAGAGCCTAACTCCTGATACTCTTTCAGCAGGACTTCCTCCCTGTTCCTACCTATGTCGTTTGTTCCAACATGGACCACAACAACTGGATTTATCCCCTCCCTTTCCAAGTTCCTCTCCAGCCGCTGAGAGATATCCCTTACCCTGGCACCGGGTAGGCAACACACCCTTCGGGATCCTTGTTCTTGGCTGCAGGGGACGCTATCTATCCCCCTAATTATAGAGTCCCTTATCACTACCACATTTCTATTCTGCTCTTCCCCCCCCTTGGGCAGCCTTCTGAGCCACGGTGCCTTGGTCTGCATTGTGGCTGTCCTCCCTGCAGTCTTTCTTCTTGTCCTCACAGGTAGCGAGTACTTCGTACCTGTTGGACAGGACCAGTGTCTACGGGACCTCCTTCTCAACCTCTCGTAAATCCCTCTACCCAGCTCCCTAACAGTCACACCCTCCCATTCCTGAACCTGTGCTTTCCTCTGGGGTGTGACTGCATTCTGGATAAAACTGCCAAGAAATTCCTCCCCCTCCCTTATGTGTCGGAGTGTCTCCAACTCGCACTCCAGCTCAATGACTCTGAGCCGGAGAGATTCGAGACGGAGACATCTCCTGCAGACGTGTTTGCTTGGGACAGTCTCGCTGTCCACAAACTCCCACATACTGCAGTCCAGACACACAACCTGCCCTGCCATAGCTTAGTCTAGCCTTATTTTATTTATTTAATTAGTTAAAGTCTTTATTCAACGATTATTTATAGTTACATTAATTAGTTTAACTAGTTAAGCTATAAATTTAATACAGTACTTTGTAGTTTCCCGCACCTAGTTTAAACCACTGTCCTAGGTTAGAGAGAAAAGAGAGAGATGCTCACCAACCAATCACCTACCTGCTGTCCTGTGACATCACTCCTTTTTTTTTTGAAAATTGTCGAAGGTTCGGCCGCCTCTGATACCGCCTCCAATTAGGTCCGCGCTGCCTGGCCTCCCGCTGCTTTAAGTACAGCCGCCTCTGATACCGCCTCCAATTAGGTCCGCGCTGCCTGGCCTCCCGCTGCTTTAAGTACAGCCGCCTCTGATACTGCCTCCAATTAGGTCCGCGCTGCCTGGCCTCCCGCTGCTTTAAGTACAGCCGCCTCTGATACCGCCTCCAATTAGGTCCGCGCTGCCTGGCCTCCCGCTGCTTTAAGTACAGCCGCCACTGATACCGCCTCCAATTAGATCCGCGCTGCCTGGTCTCCCGCTGTTTTAAGTTCTGCCGCCACTGATACCGCCTCCAATTAGGTCTTAATGCCTAATACAAATGGGTGGCGTGTACGAGGCACATGCTCCGCCCATTTGTGGCTGAAAATTGCAACTGGGTCCTACAACCAGTGTAGGACCCTGACTTGCATACATAAGCAGCCTCCTGCCTGTTTGAAGTAGGCGGGTTGCTCACCCATTCACAGGCCTGCCTGAAAATTGCAGCCGGCGGGCCTTGGGTGTTATTTGGAAGGCCGAAGTGCCCCCCTGATTATCAATGCAGGGCCCCCTCCCCCCACCCCCCTGTTTTTCGGGCGAGAAACGGATGGCTGGCAGTCGAAAATCACCCCCTCTGAGTCGAGCTGAGCAAGTTTTCCCAAGCTGCGAATCAATGGGCATTGGAAGATTGGTGTCGGCTGACAACCATCTGGGTTCAGCACACTAAGTTGTTGGGTTACCTGCCAGTTAACAACTAGCTGCCACTTAACATCCAGCCATCTCACCTGCCGAGGTGAAAAGGTCAGGTGAGACAGGTGTTCGATGGCAGCTCTGATTGTAAACTAAGCTAAGCTAAGCTAAGCACTGCATCCGGCACTCAGGCTTCGCACAGTAAAAGGCTTTACAATTGTTTAAAATGCCCCTTTTTCCAAACTAAACCAGTAGCTCAGCACTCTTTTTACACATGATTATATGGGGGATTCAGAGGTCTCCATACCATAGTGTCAGCTGCAGCTCAGTTGGTAGCACACTCGCCTCTGAGTCAGAAGGTTGTGGGTTCAAGTCTCAACCTAAAGACTTGCAGCACAAAAGTCTAGGCTGACACTCCAGTGCAGTACTGAGGGAGTGCTGCACTGTTGAAAGTGCCGTCTTTTGGATGAGACGTTAAACCGATGCCCCGTCTGCTCTCTCGGGTGGACATAAAAGATCCCATGGCACTATTTCGAAGAAGAGCAGGGAAATTATCCCCAGTGTCCTGGCCAATATTTATCCCTCAACCAACATTACGAAAACAGATTATCTAGTCATTATCAAATTGCTGTTTGTGGGAGCTTGCTGTGCGCAAATTGGCTGCCGCGTTTCCTACATTACAACAGTGACTACACTTCAAAAAGTGCTTCATTGGCTGTAAATCGCTTTGGGACGTCTGGTGTTCGTGAAAGGTGCTGTATAAATGCAAGTCTTTCTTTCTTACCCTGGGATAGAGTTTCCGCTTTGGGCGCAATCGGAAATTGCGCTTCAGGTTTCTGCTGAAATTCATTTGCATAATCACAAACATAAAATCTTCCATGAACCAGCGCAATTGGGCAGTGTAATAGAACGTAATCGTTTCTTTTTTTTCCACTTAAAAGTATTCCTTGATGTATTTAAGATTGGTAACCTGGTGCAGTTTTATTAATACAGCTGAAAATGGCACTATCACCAAGAATGCTTCGGGTGTCCAATCCTCCACCTGAGAGAAAATGAGGATTTGAAGAGCCTTCCTGAACCAGCGCAGTCGGTGGAATCTCGCAATTTCGGCCTGGGGGCGTGGCCAGTTTTGTGGGCGGGGCCTGATTCAGGCAAATTGATTCTTGAACCAGTGTAAAAGATCACGGAAAGCACGTGTGTAAGTGGTTTTGGGCATTACTCATGTTTAAAATTCCCCGATCTTTTGCGCTGGTTTGGCTGATTCCGCTCGGCTTGCGTTGATACAGCAAGCGGAAACTCGCCCTGCTCTGGGTTCAGCTCCTGCAGAATCTACATTCTCATTGGCCTTAGGGTGCCAGATATTTCTCAGGGCCCTGACCACAGGAGTATAACCAGTGGCAGATATGTGAGTCTCCCTCTATTGGCTGCATTTCATATTGACCTTCGGGTGGGCAATTTCCCCAAATGCGGGAAATCACCTGCATAATTGATGGTAGTGGGGGACTGTGTTCACCATTTCACGAAACATAAGTCTGTGTTTTTAACAGATGTTTTAATCTGAATTCGTATTCATAGCTTTTGATAGGCTAATAAGTAAAAAATGACCTTAGCAACTCTGAAAGGTCTCCATTTTTTGAAGTCCTGAATAACCACAAGGGGTTGTTCTTTATATCATACTATTAGAAAACACAGTAAAGAGGAATGCAGAGTTCTCGAAGGGTTGTCGGCAACATTCCTTTTAAGCTGCGTGGCTGCGCAGCCCCACAGTGCTCCAGAGATCCCGCGCAGCCAGCTTGCACAGTATTTTGAATGGCCATGTTTTAAGGGGCTGCACAGCGCCAAAAGAATTACAGGGAACATTGGTTGCAGGGCTGGAGGAGGTTACAGAGATAACGAGGGGCTGGGCCAGGGAGGGATTTGAAAACAAGGATGAGAATTTTAATGTCAAGGCATTGCTGGACCGGGGAGCCAGTGTAGGTCAGCGAGCACAGGGTGATGGGTGAACGGGACTTGGTGCGAGTTAGGATACGGCTCGCTAATATAAAGTGAACTGGGAATAAGGTGCTGAAGTTTCAAGGTTATGTATAGAAACCACAGAGACATGATGGCACAGTATGTCAACGCCCAAATGTTGTCCACCATCAAGGAAGGAAACCAAAAAGAATACAGGTATTTTTTCCACATGGAGAAAGGACATGTTGAAAGGACAACATCTCCTAAAAGTCAGATTCAGAGCAGCTTGGTGGAGGAGACAGATTACCACTTCTTCGGCCAAGGAGGATGTATAGGAGAGCCAAGGACGGGGAAGAGCAAAGGAAGAACACAACCTTATCATTCTCAACAGCATAAAAAGGTAGATGTAGAACAGCACGCTAATCCTTCACAGCCTGTTGGTGCCTGTGCCCATCTGCTCAAGGTGCTTTTTTTGTTTCCTTGCCAATTTTCGATCAATTTTTCTTCAATCCCCCTCCTCTCATGAAGGCATTAACTTCTTGCTGGGATACAGTTCCAGGATGCTGGGCTGCTCTGGTATCTTTCCTGAGTGGTCATTATTCATTTGGGAACCTTAACTGTGCATGTCAGCAGGCCATTTGACTGCAAAGGGTGCACAGACAACCCTGATCCTGTCCTCACCCTACATCTACACACATGCACTTTCAGCAGGGGTCACTCGATGTGATTCAGGAGCAAGAATTCTGACCAGCTTTCCCCTTCTTAGTCCACAGATGCTGAGGCCAGTTGTAGGGCTCCGACTGCTGCTTTGGCTAAGTACAGCCAACTCAGCACAAGGTGCAAGCCTGGTACCCACCTGCTCTATATGGTTCAGCTACTTAAGGCATTAACATACTGAATACTGAGCTCAAAGACTCTTCTTCATGTTATTCTGGTAGAGTCATCCATACAGTTGCTTCTCTCGCTACCTCACCCTCCTTTCCCGGCTGCTCCTGACCTGCTCCAGTCTTTTTTTAAATTACTTTTGTTCAGGATGAGGCAAGTATGCACTTATTGTCCATCTCTAGTTGCCATGGTGGTAGACGTTCTCCTTCAACCACTGCAGAGCTTGTGGTGATGATGTTGTTTTGATGGCGTTAGGTAAGGGTCCCTGAAGTTTGACTCTATGATGATGAAGGAATGGCAATGTGTGTCCAAGTCAGATTAGTGTGTGACATTTCAGGGAATGTGGAGATGTTGGTGTGGCCATGACCTTGCTGCTCTTGTTCTTTGCAGTGGTAGATTTTCCATGGCTGGGAAATGTTGTTGAAGTAGGCTTGATGTGTTTCTGTAGTGTATCCTGTCGATAGTATATACTGCAGTCACAGTGTGTGTGATGATGGAGGGGGTAGAGATTGAATCCAGTGGCAGGGACACTAATCAAGTGGACTGCTCTATCCTGGATGGTATCGGTTTCTTAATTGTCATTGCAGCTGCAATCATCCAGATGAGTGGTAAATATTCCATCACACTTCTGACTTGAGCCATGAATATGGTGGAGATGCTTTGAGGGGTTAGGAGGTGTGTTACTCATCGCAGAGTACCCAGCCTCTGCCCTGCCCTTGTAATTGTGGTGTTGATATAGCTGGTTCAACTAAGTTTCGTTACCCTGAAGATGTTGATGGTGGGGGATTTGATGATGGTAGTGATGTCAAAGGTCAGTGGGAGTGCTTGGACTAGGGATATCAAAATCAATATGAAGAATTTTACAGTTACATTAGGAAAAAAGGGGTGGTCAGGAGAAATGTTGGCCCCTTTAAAAACTGAGAGTGGTGATATTGTCAATGACAATGGGGAAATGGCGGACATGTTGAATAATTAGTTTGCATCAGTATTTACAGTAGAAGAGGATAGCATGCCGGAAATCCCAAAGAAACTAATATTGAATCGGGGACAGGGACTCAGTAAAATTAATGTAAGTAAATTAACAAGAATTAAGAAAATAATGGCACTAAAGAGTGACAAATCCCCTGGGCCAGATGGTTTCCATCCCAGGGTTTTAAAGGAAGTAGGTGAGCACATTGCAGATGCCCTAACTATAATCTTCCAAAGTTCTCTCGATTCAGGAACCGTCCCTTTAGATTGGAAAATTGCGCATGTCACTCTGCTTTTTAAGAATGGCGACAAAGGGAAACCAGGGAATTATAGACCAGCTAGCCTAACATCTGTTGTCGGGAAATTACTAGAGTCTATAATTAAGGATAGGGTGACTGAACACATTGAAAATTTTCAATTGATCAGAGAGAGCCAGCATGGATTTGTGAAAGGTAGGTCATGACTGACAAACCTGATTGAGTTTTTTGAAGAGGTGACTAAAGTAGTGGACAGGGGAATGTCTATGGATGTTATTTATATGGACTTCCAGAAGGCATTTGATAAATTTTCACATAAGAGACTGTTATCTAAGGTAGAAGCCCACGGAGTTGAGGGCAAATTATTGACCTGGTTAGGAAATTGGCTGAGTGGCAGGAGACAGGAAGCAGGGAAAATGGGTAGGTATTCAAATTGGCAGGATGTGAGTAGTGGTGTCCCACAGGGATCTGTGTTGGGGCCTCAACTAATCACAATATTTATTAACGACTTAGGTGATGGCATAGAAAGTCATATATCCAAATTTGCCGATGACACAAAGATAGGTGGCATTGTAGGCAGTGTAGATGAAAGCATAAAATTACAAAGGGATATTGACAGATTAAGCAAATGGGCAAAACTGTGGCAAATGGATTTCAATGTAGGCAAATGTGACGCCATCCACCTTGGACCTAAAAAGGATAGAACGGGTTACTTTCTAAATGGTAAAAAGCTAAAAACAGTGGATGTCCAAAGAGACTTGGGGGTCCAGGTACATAGATCATTAAAATGTCATGAACAGGTACAGAAAATAATCAAAAAGGCTAATGGAATGCTGGCCTTTATATCTAGAGGAATAGAGTATAAGGGGGTAGAAGTTATTCTGCAGCTATGCAAAACCCTGGTTAGACCACACCTGGAGTACTGTGAGCAGTTCTGGGCAGCACACCTTAGGAAGGATATATTGGTCTTGGAGGGAGTGCAGCGTAGGTTTACCAGAATGATACCCGGACTCCAGGTGTTAAATTACGAGGAGAGATTACACAAATTAGGGTTGTATTCCCTAGAATTTAGAAGGTTAAGGGGTGATCTGATTGAAGTTTTCAGGATATTAAGGGGAACAGATAGGGTAGATAGAGCGAAACCATTTCTGCTGGTTGGGGATTCTAGGACTGGGGACATAGTCTAAAAATTAGAGCCAGACCGTTTAGGAGTGAAATTAGGAAACACTTCTACACACAAAGGGTGGTAGAAGTTTGGAACTCTCTTCCGCAAACGGCAATTGATGTTAGATCAATTGTTAATTTTAAATCGTAGATTGATAGCTTTTTGTTAACTAAAGTTATTAAGGGATATGGGCCAAAGGCGGGTATATGGAGTTAGGTCGCAGATCAGCCATGGTCTCATTAAATGGCGGAACAGGCTCGAGGGGCTGAATGGCCTACTCCTGTTCCTATGTTCCTATGTTCTCTTGCTTGAGATAGCCATTATCTGGCATTTATGTAGCATGAAACAAGAGATATATAGATGGAATATAATGTGGAGAAATGTGAAGTTATCCACTTTGGTAGGAAAAATAGAAAAGCAGAGTATTTTTTAAATGGTGAGAGATTGGGAAATGTTGGTGTTCAGAGGGACCTGGGTGTCACTGTACACGAATCACTGAAAGTTAACGTGCAGGTACAGCAAACAATTAGGAAAGCAAATGGTATGTAGGCCTTTATTACAAGAGGATTTGAGTATAAGAGTAATGATGTCTTACTGCAATTATATAGGGCCCTGGTGAGACCACACCTGGTGTATTGTGTACAGTTTTGGTTTCTTTACCTAAGGAAGGATATACTTGCCATAGAGGGAGTGCAACGAAGGTTCACCAGACTGATTCCTGGGATGGGGGGATTGTACTATGAGGAGAGATTGAGTAGACTAGGCCTATATTCCCTAGAGTTTAGAAGAATGAGAGGTGATCTCATTGAAACATATAAAATTCTTACAGGGCTTGATGGGGTAGATGCAGGGAGGATGTTTTCCCTGGCTGGGGAGTGTAGAACCAGGGGTCACAGTCTCAGAATAAAGGGTCGGCCATTTCGGACTGAGATGAGGAAAAATTTCTTCACTCAGAGGGTGGTGAATCTTTGGAATTCTCTACCCCAGAGGGCTGTGGAGGCTCAGTCATTGAGTATATTCAAGGCAGAGATCGATAGATTTTTGGATATTAAGGGAATCATGGGATATGGGGATAGTGCAGGAAAGTGGAGTTGATGTAGAAGATCAACCATGATCTTATTGAATGGTGGAGCAGGCTCGAGGGGCCAAATGGTCGACTCCTGCTCCTATTTCTTATGTTCTTATGTAGCAGAGAAAAATGTTGCCTGGTGATCGTAGCAGATGTTTCAACTTGAAATAAATATAATAGTTTTGAAAGTGACTAGAATGCCACATTAATGAGTCTCAGTCGATCCACTGGAGTGCACCACATGACAAAGACAAGAGACTCAATTGTAACACCCAAGATCACATCGATGAACACACACATGTGACTGTATCTCTCCACCACTTCCCACTCCAATGAATCCCAATCTGGAGTGTTCCTCATTTCACCTATAGCCTTAGGAAAGAGGTACAGAGTGGGGCAGACCCTTCGTAAGAATCCTGGATGACGGCTTTAGTCATTGTTGGCAAGTCCAGGTAGCCGGTTACATATTTAACTTAGGAGAAGGTACCTTCAGAAGCCACTTGCAGTGATGGTGAACGGAGCCCTCAAGAGGGGAAGGGGAGGGGAATATAAAATAGCTTCCAATAAAAAAGAAAAATAGATGGTAATGTATTAAATATTTAAACCGCAAAGGGAATTAAGAGATAGATGTAGGGAAATTTAGATAAGATCAGGTGAGAAAAACAGTGGCACATAATTATTCTCTCTTACTTCCATATTTTTTCTTGGGACTTTTACTATTTCTTCTTTTCGTTCTCTGGTTCACATTATACTTTTTTTCCCAGTACATTCTGTCTAATTGTTTTCCCAGTTTTGAGTCAGGGTAAAAATAAAAGAGTTTTTAGACACTTTCCTCCAAAGACTTGCATTTATGTCGGGCATTTCACGACCTCAGGATGTCCTAATGTGCTTTACAGCCAATGAAGTGCTTTTGAATTTTAGTCACTGTTACAATGTAAGTTAAATATGTTTATATAAAGTAAGCGTTGGTGGTTATTTTTTATTTTTAGTTGTAAAATGTGTTTCCTGTAACATATTGTGATACTAAAGCTCAGAACTTGACAACGCCTCAAAAAATTAAATTCAATTGAGCTTATCTCTTGTAGCATCAAGGGGATATATATTCCAACCCTCATTCACATTTTGCATACGTAGGATTACATACATGGGATATACGGCACAGAAACAGGCCATTCAGCCCAACCAGTCCATGCCGGCGTTTATGCTCCACTCGAGCCTCCTTCTATTTTTCCTCATCTAACTCTATCAGCATAACCCTCTATTCCCTTCTCCCTCATATGCTTATCTAGCCTCCCTTTAAATGTATCTATACTGTTCACTTCAACCACTTCCGGTGGTAGTGAGTTCCACATTCTCACCACTCTCTGGGTAAAGAAGTTTCTTCTGACTTCCCTATTTGATTTCTTGGTGACTATCTTATATTGACAGCCTCTAGTTTTGCTCTTCCCCACAAGTGGAAACACTCTCTCTGTGTCTACTCTATCAAACCTTTCATAATTTTAAAGACCTCTATTAGGTCACCCCTCAGCCTTCTCTTTGCAAGAGAAGAGAGACCCAGCCTGTTCATCCTTTCCTGATAGGTATAACCTCGCATTGCTGGTATCATCCTTGTAAATCTATTTTGCACCCTCACCCTTTTTGCAGAGTTAAGAATTTTATTCCTTCTTTGCTTACTTTTCTATGGGAGGTAGGCACTTCTCTGAAATATCATGCAACTGTTGGCCTATTTTGATTTTTTTTTAATAAAAAGCATTGGAAATTATACAACAAGCAAAGAACCATTTGAAAAAGATGCTTTGTGTGGACTCATCCGTACTATTAAGCATTAGATGTTCCTCCAATCATTTTTGTATGCAACAAACCCAGCATTCTGCATTAGCAAAACATTGTAACACGATCGCCTAACCTCACGGCCTGTATTATTCATAATAATTCTTGGCAGCACCAATGTGTGATCAGAGTGCAATTACATCTACTTGAGTGCTTATTAATTACAAAACAAGTCAAGTCGAGGCAAAGACCATTTCAACTCCTGAATGCAGGTCATGCAGAGCCGAACAGAATGTCATGTTTGTTGGGTTTCCAATAAATTGCGAATGTACGACTCCTGGTCTTTTCTGTAATCCAGTCACTTTCACATTGGGCCATAATTTGCTGTGGCAGGGCATCCAACGGCATGTGCCATTAGTTAGACTTGCCCGTACACATTTAGTTTTTAAAATTTGCGTGGTAAGTTGCTGAAAGTGTGAGCGGATGACAGCGCAGCGAGTGAAACCAGGCATGAGTGAACAGAGCAACTGTGTATCTCCTTAACCAATCAGATTGATGGATTGTGAAATTAACAGGGCAAGGACTGAGAAGGAAGTGTAAATTAGAGTGGGTGAATTCAATGCCAATTTAGGTACAGAAAGAGAAATAAAGAGGGAAAGAAAGATTGGCAATTTAAAATGTTTACATTTTTAAAATCTCCAACAACAAGTAATACCTGAAGGAATGAGACTCCACACTTGTAATCGTTAATTGTCAGTGCCAGAGAGGATGTTTGGCAGTAATTAACATATCACATTGTTAAAAGGGTTCTTAGACTGAAATAGAAAGATTTAACTTTCTGAGGTGGGTTTAATTCGTATCTACTGCGCAAATACAGCAACTTCACATCCTTCAATGCATGTCAATGGTGAGCCAGACAGCGAGGTGCCGTTTTCACGAAGCTAACGGCACAACTCGGACAGAGACTTTTGGAGTTTTGCGTTTAACGATGCATCTGCCCCTCATCTGAAGTTGCTGTACCACTCACGTATAAATAACGGTAAGCATCATTAGCCTCACTGTTATTTTGACAGCAAATTATGGCCCAATATGTACACTTGCCCCAGGCAGGGAAACAAATGGATCCAACATGGCATCGATGCAATGTTTCAGCTATTGTAATGACTGATGGAATATTGGAAAAATTTAATAATTCCGAGACCAAGTTGGATTTACGGATCACAGTTGGCAGCATATCAAGTGTGAAATGCTCTCTTGCTCTTTTGTTATCATTCATCAACTCTTCTTCAAATCATTATTTCAAATAACTGGCAGCGGAATGTTTGTGACAGAATACCTACTCCACTGCTTCTGTAGGGGACTGATGTATGTGCAAGCATCCAACCTATTCCTTTTGTTGTCTTGTGCCTCTTCATCTGTCATGTACATGTCTCTGTAGCAATCATGTATCACAGTTAAATGCGACAAGGTTCTCACCTATTTGATCCGATTGTTAATGCTCATCATTTTTTCTTTAAGAACAGTTTCTATTAGGTTTTGTTACAGCAAATTGAGAACGCAAAGAAGTGAATGCAAATACGCACATAAAAATAATATCCTGGAAAGACAACAGCTGTGTGATCAAGTGATCCACTTGAAACATTAAAAAGGCAAAACTCTAGGAAAACTGACCGCATGATACCCTCGCCCGAAAAGAGAGACTGAAATGTAGCCTTCGCAGGACTCAGAATAGTATAAAGACAGCCTGTAAACAGACTAAATTAAAAGCGACAAAGCATTAGGGTATATGACAACAACAAAAAGATAATGCAGTACTAAAGACAACTGTCATTGTGGTAAGAAGGTGGAGCGAAGGGAAAGGCCTAGGGCCGGCACACTTCCCCTAACCGAGCCATCTGTGACATTTTAGGAAAAGTTTCTACGGAGGGAGATTTCCTCTGGTTGTTCTGATATAGTGACATTGCAAACACAGCAGGAAGATTTCTCATGTTGATTATTTCTCGTGAAATTGTGTTCTAAAAGATAGAAATGTTGATGGAAATGGAGGGATCCCTTTCTGCTATATTTCGGCTTCCTGCTAACACATAGCAACGAGAGTAAATCCCCTCCCCCCATTTGATCAAATTATATGCTCTGTTCCTTTTAAGTAGTCACACATCCTCACTGTTCTGCCGACGCCTATACTTTTTTCAAACCAGACACAAGTTTTAATGCCTCATATACAGAATGAAAACAATACTCAGTATTGAATTAATACCTTTGAAATTACAATGAACTGTTGATTTAATTATAGCAAGTACATTATAGAAAACAGAATTTCAAACTTGAGTTCATCCGATTTCCATCTCCGAACTTCAGGGAGTTAACTACTTGGGGCCCAATGGGCGATTCCGGCACAAATTGCGTTTGTTTTGAAAAGTGTTTTTTCCCCCCGAGTTTCTGCTCAAACTCATTTGTATATCACCGAACACAAGAACCACCACAATTGGGCAGCATTTTAAAACGTAATTTTTTTTTCCATCTGAGAGAGTAGACGGGGCCTCAGTTTAACGTCTCATCTGAAAGATGGCACCTCCGACAGTGCAGCTAAAGGTTAAAATAAAAATTAACCCAACAATTTTGCACATCCACCAAAAAGAATCCCAGGTCTTGGAGGTGCTGATCTGAATGGGGTATCTAAACCCAAAGAAAACTCGTGAGTGATTCATTCTGGATTCCATAAATGGAAATTGATTGCACCCTAATAGGGCACAGGCACTTTCTTAGGCAGAATACTTTCCTGCCTGCTTTAGATCAGTGTTGTCCAATATCAATGTTAACCACTAGCCACATGTGGCTAATTGGGAATCCAGATGTGGCTAATTGTATTTTAAATTAATAAATAAAAATGAGCAATAGATACTGTCGTTGGACATGAGATCTCAATACTCACATTTGCATGCGTCTACATGTGAACTTTAACCTTTTTCTGCGTTTGTCAGTAAAATGGTAAGACAAAAAGTGATATGTGTGAGTGTTTTTTTGATTGTCATGTGTGCTTTGGTTACTGCTTATTGGTTTCCGCTAAAAAGGTGTGTAACATGGATGAAAACGCACCATGGAACACACGAGCAACATTGTATGGGGCGGGGAACTATCATAATGGTGAATTCCACCAATTGGAACAACCTCTCCAGGCCAGCAGAAGAAACCTAGACGAGCCAATAAAGAGCGGCTCCAGCAGGGCATGTCATGGCAAAGGGCAAGCAGCAACCAATCGCGTTCTGCATGGCGTTCAAGGGTGGATCTGACCCGTCTTGTTGTGCAAGTCAACATTCTCAGCAATCACTCTGATGAAGTCAAAGAATCGCTCGTAACTGCTGGACAAAAAGCTGGAAGATGTGCTGTGTCTGATAAATTCATGCCAGAATTCTAAACTTGGGGGAAGGAGAAAGACTACGGGCGGGCACAAAATTTGGATCTGTAACGCCCATTTTTTGGGCGCTACGAGTGTCCTTAGAGGTCTAAAATGGCATCCGCGGCACGCACACATGCCCTTGTGGGGTGAATTGCGCCAGACGCCATATTGGTGAGGGTGTTAGCAGGCGAGCAGTAAATGCCCGCCGGAAGTATGCACAGCAGGCAGATCATGATGTCAATCAGCACTAATTTGACACCAGCACTGCCATTTTGGAACTCAACACTCCAGCTGACGCCCTCTCTTAAGCTCGCACAGCTGAGCACATGTTCGGCAGCATGAAGGACCCCCCAACCAGTGCTATTTAAAGTGATCATCAACTAATTATAGGTTAGTTGCTGGTTGATTTCTTCTGGCTGTTGGTACGTGTCTACAAGTGTTTGGTGCTTTCTATAGTTGTTTGAAGTTGCCAAAGTTTACAGAGAGTGGTGTGGCATGTGAAGGACATTTTCCTGAGTTCAAGGCTTCTGCACAAACCACTTGCTGCCAGACATGGGTGAAGTAGTAGGAATTCCCCTTGGAATACAGTATGACTTGAAGAATGAACAGAGGCCACATAGAACGGGATTAGCTGCTGGAAGAGGGAGGGGGAGGAGGAAGGGGAGAAGGGCTCTCAGTAGGAAGCCATATCTGCCCAGGGTGTTCAGGTAGCAATTCTCCTACCTGAACCTCAGTGAGGAACAATGTGTGAGACGTCTGCGCTTCAGTAAGGACGTCCTCACTGAAATCTGCCACCTGCTGCAACCACAACTGCAACCTCAGAGCAGGGCAAGGACCGCATTGCCAGTGGCTGTGAAGTTGACTGTGGCGATGAACTTTTATGTGTCAGGCTCCTCCCAGGCTGGAGCTGGAGATATTTGCAACATCTCGCAGTTTGCCGTCCAAGGAGGTCACTGAGGCTCTCTATTCAACGAGAACTGGCTACATTTAATTCTCTCTTGCCAGAGAGCAGCAGGCAGAGCAAGCATGGTGCAGGGTGCCATTGACTGCACGCACATCGCTTTGCAGACTCCGTATGTCAACTCTGCCATGTACCGGAACCGAAAGGGATTCCACTCCCTCAATGTCCAGCTGGTGTGCGACCATAGGCAGGGAATCATGCAGGTCAATGCCCGGTATCCTGGCAGCAGTCATGATGCCTTCATTCTGCGGCAGTCTGCTGTGCCAGCTGCATTTGAGCCACCACGGCAAATCAAAGGGTGGCTATTGGATGTCAAGGGCTATCCGCTGATGACATGGTTGATGACTCCAGTGCACAACCCATACAATGAAAGCCATGCTGCTGCACAAAATGCACTGGAGCAGACCATTGGCATGCTGAAACAACGCTTCCGCTGCCTGGACTACGCTGGAGAAGCGCTGCAGTACTCCACAGAGCGGGTGTCAAGATTCGTGGTGGTCTGCGGACTGCAGCAGCTCAGCATGGGCGGCGTCAGTCTGGGCTGGCTCTCTGACAGGCGACAGCAAGGGCACGGGTGGAGTGGCGGTATTGGGAGCATGAATGCTGTCATCCTGAAAGAGATGAGAAGTCGCACAACATCAGGTTATAGTCCAACAGTTTTATTTAAAATTACGAGC
Source organism: Squalus acanthias (assembly GCA_030390025.1). Taxonomy (NCBI): domain Eukaryota; kingdom Metazoa; phylum Chordata; class Chondrichthyes; order Squaliformes; family Squalidae; genus Squalus; species Squalus acanthias. The sequence continues at coordinate 40,280,267 of CM059438.1, forward strand.
TTTCGGAGCGCTGCTCCTTCTTCAGGTACAAGTACAGTGAGGGAATACAAATCGGCAGTATATATACACAGAGAGCAATTTGTCTGCAGAGATACAATCTGTTAGGAAGGCATTACATCAAAGACACCTCAGAGTACAGCTAAGACAATGAGGTGGGTCACAGGGGGTCCAACGTGTCAAATGTTGCCGTCTGCAGTTGAGCTTTTAACTTTTTTTATTTTGTTTTTTTTTGGTTGGTTTTTTTTTGTGTTTTTTTTTAAAACTGGAAAGACAGACAACGATGTCGAGTCACGTTCTGTAGCGTGACATGAACCCGAGATCCCTATTGAGGCCGTCCTCATGGGTGCGGAACTTGGCTATCAGTTTCTGCTTGATGATTTTGCGTTGTCGTGTGTCTCGAAGGCCGCCTTGGAGAACGCTAACCCGCAGATCCGAGGCTGAATGTCCTTGACTGCTGAAGTGTTCCCCGACTGGGAGGTAACAATCCTGCCTGGCGATTAGGTATGAGGATACCGTCATCTTCGATGGTTTCAGCCCCGCCGCTGGCCACGGCCTCAGCAATGGTCGTTCCAATAATGGCCAGCACCGTCTTTTCCAATGGGGGTTAGGACATGCAGGCACGCCTGTTCTCCGCCGGTTAGCTCCTGCTGCCTCTGGTTGTGCGCCATCTGCAAGAGAGAAAGGAAGTGTGTCAGTGAGTGTCGTGCAATCTGTTTGGGTGATGTGGCTGTCATGGTTGAATAGCTGGCAGTGTGTGCAAGCTGTGAAATGTGGGTGTGAGGCTTGCAGCAGTGCTAAGTGTGTGAGGGTGAGGTGAAGCCATGAATGTTAGGTATGAGTCCTGATTGATAGAGATAGTTAGTAGGTGAGTGATGGGGTGTGGTGCATTGAGCAGTGTGTGAGGATAGTGGTGCAGTTAGAAGGATATGGCATTTGAAGATGCATTCACTGACCTTGACCACTCATGTGAGGTCATTGAACTTCTTACGGCACTGCATCCTGGTCCTTGAAGCTTAACTCCTAGCATTGACCGCCACGACTATCTAGTCCCACTGCCTTTTGCGTGTGTGTCTGGAGGGCCTCCTGGCCCCCTGTGGATACAGCACATCTCTCCTCCTCTCCACCTCTTCCAGCAAGGCCTCCAGTGCAGCTTCGGAAAACCTTGGAGCCCACTCTCTCCCATGTTGTGCCATTGTTGATTGTTTCCCAGGTCAGAATCCGTTGTAGAACAACTTCCAGCACCTGCTCCAGCCACAACGCACCTCCCCTTTAAACGGTGCAGGCTAGCTTTAACTGGTGCTAGCCTCTCACGATTATGGGCCCCCTGCTGACGCATTGCGATCCCCGCGCCTGTTTTCGGGGGCTATCGAATTTAGCCCCATACAAAGTTTCACACTGAATGGTGGTAGTTGTTTGTAAAGTAAATATGCATGTGAAGTACATTTACCTGTATTGTGTGTAAGTTGTTTTCTACTAAAATTAGTGCACGTGGCTGAAACAGTGTCGCCATGCCTGTAGGTAGTCAGCATTTTCTATTGGACAGCATTGCTTCAGATGCCCTGCGACTCTACCACCATTATATTCTATCTATACCATTCTTAAGACAACATGGTGTCGAAAAATGAATTCAGATTTATGTTGTGTCTAATGTTTTATATGTGATCTCAATTATTGCAGACTTCTTTTGAACATCCTTTCCTCGTGTAAATAACTTGATGAACGTTTCCATTAGCAGACTGTGCCCATTACAAGCGTTTGTGTCTTTTATTCTCTACTGCACTAAGTTAGCATAGACCAAGTTTAATAATTAATCTCGATCCTCGTAAATTGCTTATTGGAGAACGTTTAGGATGCCCACTTTCTCTCCCATCTATTTGGTCAATGGAAAATATCATATTGTTGGACCAGTTTATAAACGGTAAACTATTGTTTTGCATTTGTTTACAAATAAAAAAACTCACAGAAGCAAATACTTATTCAAAATGCTACATGGCACACCCAGTAATTTACATTATATACGATGGGTTTACTGTTCAAAAAGAGTCTAGTTCTTCCAGTTTCTCTTCGCAGACTCTTGAAAAGTCATAGGGGGAAAAATTAGGTCGCGCCCCGTTTGGGGCGCAAATATCGTCTGGACGCAAATATTAGCGCCTGGCGCTAATTATCGCCACTGACTGGAAACTTCACTTTTACCGCCCCGGGAGGTGAGTGGAGCGCTAAATCAGGCGCTGCACACCTGTCTTAAGGCGCAAAGGCCGAGCAGTGAGGCGCTAACTCAGCGCGCGAGCGCAGCGCAGGTGCTGCCAGTTAGCGAGGGAACACAGACACACTGGCGCCGGCCAGTTCTTAAAGCGGGGGGGGCCAACTTGCTCCCCAGCCACACCCTGCTCATTGCAGCCTTGAATCTCGGCCTGGAGAGACCTGTGAATCCATTTTGCTGCCAAGGATGGAGAGGGTGAGAGAACGAGCTCAGCGCTTCACCGAGCGGGCCTTGGATGCTCTGGTTGGCGCGGTGGAGCGCAGAAGATGTATACTCTTCCCTGAGAGTGGCAGGAGGCCTTTGCCACGCGAGTACAGAAGAGTGTGGAGGGAGGTGGCTCAGAGCGTCTCCTCCAGGAGCATGGTGCCCAGGACCCATGTTCAATTCCGCAAAAAGTTCAACGACCTCACTCGGGTCGTCAGGGTGAGTGGCTTTTTCTCAATACCTCTCCATCCCTCCATCTCAACCTCACTCTATGGCCAGAGGGTCTTAAAACCCCAATGCACAACACTCATCCAACACCTATGGCCCTTTCATGAAACACACACACACATTCCACACTTTGCATACAGTAAGGGCTATTCACCTATGGGAGGCACATCAGGCAAGACCATGGCTGCATACAGTAAGGGCTATTCACCTATGGGAGGCACATCAGGCAAGACCATGGCTGCATACAGTAAGGGCTATTCACCTATGGGAGGCACATCAGGCAAGACCATGGCTGTATATTTACTCAGATGCTGTCCTTTTTCTTGCAGGCCAAGCTGGCGCATAATAGGAGACAGCAGCAATGGACAGGTGGAGGGCGGCCTCAGCTGCAACCCCTCAGCGATCTGGAGGAGCGCGTCCACAGGATTGTGGCAAGCCGGGTGATCGGTCCCGTCGCCACTGGAGACGCCGACCCCGTTCTGGACAGCAATGGTAAGGTCATCACCTTTTTGTCCTCTGTCCTTCCACTTGTCCCTCACAACACCAGCCTTTGACACTTTCAATCCAACTTGCTAACTCGCTGCACTTATTCCTCCCTTACTGCCATCCTGTCCTCACGCTAAAGCCACTCTTGTACCTCCCTGCTTTCAGATGGTGATTCACCAGCTGAGGAGACGGGCCCTGAAGCTGCCAGTGGGAGTGAAGCTGCAGCCGAGGAGGAAGAGGAAGCCGGAGCATCAGTGCCACCCTCTCCCGAGGAAGCCCATGCCGACACTGGGAACACACCTTCCCTGGAGGGGAGCAGGGGGGAAGGGTCTGATGAGGGTGAAGCTCCAGGACCCAGCGGGCTGCAGCAACGCCATGGGGGTAGGGAAGAACGGGGGCCTTCTCCCCAGAGGGAGAGTATGCCAGAGACTCCTACTGCAATGGACGCAGAGGAGGAGCGGCTGATCGCAGAAATGAACACCCAGGCAGTGGGCATGCACACTGAGCTCATGGGTGCAGTGGGAAGGGTGCCCGAATGCATTGAGTCACTGGCAAGGAGTGTGGAGCACTTCGCTGTAGCACAGGCGGATGCCACACTAACGCTTAGTGCTGCAATTCAGTCACTGACTGCCGTGATCCCATCTCTGACTGCTCTCATGCAGACTCAGATTGAGGCCACGCGAGCACTGCCAACCTCGATGGTTCGTTCACATGTCCCCGGGGCTCTCACCGCGCTGCAGCAGGCCAGCAATCTGTTCTCCAGCAGATTGCTCCGGATGCTGAAGTGCTGCCCCGTGGGAGTGCCAGTGTGTCGAGCGAGCAGGGAGTTGCTGTCCTCTCTCACGATGACAGCATTCCTGCTGCCAACACTGTCACTTCTCCACTGCACTTGCCACCGCCTGTAGGACAGACTGCTGCCGCCCATGCAGAGTTGGTGCAGTCTGCAGCCGGGCCCTCCAGGCCCAGAACTGGTCGAGGCCGTCCTTCAGGGGCATCTGCAGTGTCAGGGTCCGACGATCAGCAGCCTTCCACCAGCCTTGCTGCAGCCACTGAGGTCCCATTACGGAGGAGCAGTAGGGTTAGAAGGGGGGAAGTGCGCAAGGGAAGGAGATCACCCTCGAAGGGCAAAAAGTAGGAGGTGTGACAAAATGCTGGTCATTTTTTTATTAAAGGCCGAGGTTCATGGTCCAACTTTTGTTTAGTGTTTTGGACATTATCTCCAGGTTGTGAGAACCAGTTATGTTATTGACTGTTTTTTTGTGTTTATTTCTATGAGTTTGTCATGAGGAAATGACACACACAGAGTTTGTAAAATAAATAAGTTTTTGTATTCAAAATATACATGTTTGGTGTTTGGAATTATTGGTGCCTTGGCCGGCTTAGGGGTTGCGTGCTGGGTTCATTGATGTTGTTAGCAATGGCAGAAGCCATTTCCACAGCAGGGGCCCTAGAAGCGGCTTGCTATTAGCCGTTGACGGACGGCCCTTGCAGTTTCACCATTGTGGGCCGCCCTCCCGCCTTGGTGCTGCTGATGATCATCCTCCTCGTCCTCTTCCTCCTCTTCCTCCTCCTCCTCTGGTGGTGCTCCAAGGCCTGGTGGCATTGGCTGGGTCCTGACGATTGCCATGTTATGCAACATGCAGCACACAACTACGAAGTTGGACACTCGCTCAGGCGAGTACTGCAGGGCTCCTCCAGAATGGTCGAGACAGCGGAACCGTTGCTTCAGCACACCGATTGTGCGCTCAATGATGTTCCTGGTAGCTTGATGGCTCTCATTGTACCGCAGCTCAGCAGGGGTGTTGGGCGTACGGAGCGGTGTCATCAGCCAGGTGCTCAATGGATACCCCTTGTCCCCGAGAAGCCAACCAACTGGCTGATGCGGTGCCTCGAAAAGTTCTGCCACAGTAGTCTGGCGCAGGATAAAAGCATCGTGGCAGCTGCCAGGATAGTGGGCATTGACAGCGAGTATCAGCTGTCTGTGGTCACAGACCAACTGAACATTCAAGGAATGGAACCCCTTTCTGTTCCGGAATTCCTCGGCATTCTCATGCGGAGCACGCAAAGCCACATGCGTGCAGTCAATGGCGCCCTGCACCATGGGGAAGCCCGCTATCCTCGCAAAGCCCAGAGCGCGGTCACGCTGCTTGTCTGGGGTCATGGGGAAAGAGATGAACTCTCGTCTCCTTTTAAAGAGGGCATTTGTGACCTGCCGGATGCAGCAATGCACCGCGAACTGGGAGATATTGGCGAGGTCCCCAGTAGCAGCTTGAAATGAGCCAGTAGCATAGAAGTTGAGAGCCACTGTGACCTTCACTGCCACCGACAGAGACATCCTGGACCTCAGTTGAGGCTGCAGATCTGGCTGCAGCAGGTGGCAGAGCTCAGTGACCACCTCCTTGCTGAATCGCAGCCTTCGCAAACACAGCTCCTCAGACATATGAATGTAGGAGAGCTGTTCACGATATACCCTGGGAGGGTAAGCTCTCCTGTACATACGCCTGTTGGCCCTCCTCCGTCTGGCCATCATTGCCACTCTCTCTCTGCGTCTCTGTGTACTCCGATTCAGCTGGAGCAGGACGACGCCCCCAATCAGTGCAGCCCCCATAGTCTCTTTGCAAGCAAAGTAATGAAGGACAGCAACCAAAGTACTAGCGAAGTTAGGATCAGTAGGCAAAACTACCTCACAAAGCATTGACTCAATGCAGAAGTCTCTCTTTCTCTCTCTCCGAATCTCTCTCTCTCTCTCAGAACGAGTGGTGCAAAAATGTCAACCACAGAAAAAGACAGGAAGAGGCCCCCTTTAAATAGCGCCCCCCCCAGCCCCACAGCGATTGATAGCATTCCAGTCTTCCGGTCGTTGGATGCGCCAGGCGGTAAGGCAGGGGGCGCCACTCAATTTCCGCTCCGGGGCGCCACAAGGGTGTTGCACCATGGAATGACGTCACAATCTGCGCGCGCAGGTGGTCGCAGCGGTAAAGTTTAGCGCCGCCGCACAATGTCTAGTTAAGTTCCCGAGCGGCGCAAACATCGCTGCGCCCGGGCGTTAGCGGCTTTGCGCCCCATTAGCGCCCTCTTAAGGTGCTAACGGGAGGCGCAACCAACTGAATTTTTCCCCCATAGTCTCTGGAGGAACATAGCTAAGCGCTACTGACAGAACTCTGTCACCCCCGACATGTGTAGTGGTAAATGAACAGAACTAATGAACGGATACAAGACCTGACATTTATATATTGGATCCTTTGGCTGTAGAAGCAGCCCCTTTGAGATTGCCTTTAACAAACAGAATCTGAGCAGACTAATATCTCAGTAAACAATGGATACTGCAAATATCTCTTCTCAATGACACTCACATCTTTCAACTTGTCTGTTTTTAAAACCTGACAACAATTGGAAATTAGATTTTTAGACTGATGAGTCACATAAAATAGCCCTGTAGAGGGTCCTATGGAAATAAACAGCACGCTATGCTTTGGCAGCCAGACATGGGTATAAAACAATGAAAATACATTTGATTAGACATCCACATTGAATCAGTTGGCAAGGTGACTGTTTGTTGAATTCAATTGACCAGTGTCTCAGCTGATTTTTAATCAACCTACCAGTTATGAGGTTATTCATGTAGCCATGTGGATTGGCCATCCGTAGACTAACTTTGGTACAGAAAGTCTCATACGGACCCAGCTGGCTGATGTAGTTTTTAATATGGAGTTCGCTTAACTATTTTAAAGCAAATAAAACCAAAGAAAGAATTCCTATTTCGTCACAATGTCTAATTTGGCTAAAGTCACTTTGCATAAACTGACTCCATTAAAAAGAGCCACAATGGACCATCAGTATGAATGCAGTACAATATTGGTTAAAGTACCATTTAACATTTAGTTCACCTTCAAGATATCAAGAACTGAACAGTTTTACTAATAATTTTATTTTCACCATTTCAACACAGCCAATAATAATTGGTTGTGTTTATTTGCAACACCAGTGGGTTGGACCAGATTTCTGATTGGTCCCCATTTAGTCCCCTCATCCAAATCATTGATATAGATTGTGAATAGCTGGGGCCCAAGGACCGATCCTTGCGGTACCCCACTAGTCACAGCCTGCCATCCTGAAAAAGACTCGTTTATCCCTACTCTTTGTTTTCTGTCTGTTAACCAATTGTCAATCCATGCTAATATATTACCCCCAATTCCATGTGCCCTAATTTTGTTCACCAACCTCTTGTGTGGGACCTTAGCGAAGGCCTTCTGAAAATCCAGATACACCACATCTACCGGTTCCCCTTTGTCTAATCCACTAGTTACATCCTCAAAGAACTCCAATAGGTTTGTCAAACAGGATTTCCCTTTCATAAATCCATGTTGACTCTGCCCAATCTTACTATTAGTTTCTAAGTGCCCAGTTATTGCATCCTTTATAATAGATTCCAGCATTTTCCCAACTACTGATGTGAGGCTAACAGGTCTGCAGTTCCCCGTTTTCTCTCTCCCTCCTTTCTTAAATAGCGAGGTTACATTTGCTATCCTCCAATCTACAGGAACCATTTCAGAATCTATAGAATTTTGGAAGATGACAACCAATGCGTCCACTATTCCAATGGCCACCTCTTTCAAAACCCTAGGATGTAGGTCATCCGGTCCTTGGGATTTATCGAATTTTAGTCCCATTAATTTTGCTAGTACTGTTTTTTACTAATATTGGGCCGGATATTCCGATCCCTACGGGTGTGTACGCGCTGTGTACCCACCCGTAGGGACATCGGAAATGCCGGTTTCAGGCATGCACTGCACATGCGCTGGAAACCGGCATTTCCGATCTGTCAAGAAAGCTCTTGACAGATCCTCCGGCTGCCCAGGAGAAGGGCCTCTGCGGGTGGAGATTTCCGCTTTTTGGAGACCCTCCGCCCGCAGAAAACACTTACAATTCTTGCGCCTGGTAAAAGCAGGCGTAAGGCCTGCTTTTACCAGGATAAGAGTTGAAAAAAGTTTTTTTTAAAAATTCCACTGATTTAGCATTTAAAAATACTTTTAAAAAAAGGTAAGTTTATTTTTAGCCCCATTAAAAACTTCAATTATTTTTTTCAAAAATTTAAATTTTTGTTTAAAATAGTTAATTTATGTAATTTCAAGTCATTTAAAAAATGTGATTTAAAAAAAAATTATTTTAAGTTTTACTATGTTTTGGGGGTGATCTCCATTCATATAATTGTCAGGTCTTCCTGTCAAATGTATGAAGGGAGATTCCCTTCTCTGATTGGCTCCCCATGGTCCACGTGATCCCAGGGACGCTGTGAACCGCCTGCGCCTCTGGGATACGTGGGCCCTGCGCACCGGCAGTTTGGAGAGGCCCAGCAGTGGAACTCTGCACCTCCCGGGAGCCCTCCGGTCTCGGCGCAGATTTTTTCAGATCGCAGCCCTCCGCCCGCGGAAGGCCTGCGATCAGAATATCTGGGCCAATAATTTCTTTAAGTTCCTCGTTCTCGTCACACCTTTGGTTTTCTCGTATTTCTGGGAGGTTTTTTGTGTCTTCCTCCGTGAAGACAGAAACAAAGTATATATTTAATTTCTCTGCCATTTCCTCATTCCCCGTTATAAATTCTCCCGTCTCTGACTGTAAAGGACCTACATTTACCTTCGCCAGTCTTTTCCTTTTCACACACCTATAGAAGCTTTTACAATCCGTTTTTATATTTTTCGCTAGTTTGTGCTCATATTCCATTTTCCCTTTCTTTATCAATTTCTTGGTCCCCCTTTGCTGATTTCTAAAAAGATCCCAATCCTCAAGCTGACTGCTTTTTCTGACAACTTTATAAGCTTCCTCCTTTGACTTAATACTAGCTTTATTTTCTTTTGTTAGCCATGGTTGGATCACTTTTCCTTTTGGGTTTTTATGCCCTAGAGGAATATATGTTTGTTGCAAATTATGCATTATTTCCTTGAATGTTAGCCATTGTATATCCACCTTCATACCTTTTAGTGTAGTCTCCCAATCTACCATGGCCAACTTGTCCCTCATACCCTTGTGGTTTTCTCTGCTAAGATTGAAGATCTTAGTTTCAGATTGGACTACATCACTCTCAAACTTAATGTAAAATTCAATCATATTATGGTCACTTGTCCCTAAAGGCCCCTTTACCACAAGATTATTGCAAGAATTCGTCCTCCACACCATTAGTGGTAATTTGATTTGCCCAGTCAATATGTAGATTAAAGTCCCCCATGATTACTATATTGCCCTTGTTACATGCACTTCTAATCTCTTGATTGATACTGTGCCCTACATTACCATTACTGTTTGGTGGCCTATACACAACTCCCACCAATGTTTTCCGCCCTTTGCTGTTTCTTAGCTCCACCCAAACTGATTCCAGTTCTACATCACGATCTGCCAAGCCAAGATCTTTTTTCTCTACCGTACCGATCTCATCCCTTATTAACAGCGCTACGCCACCTCCTTTTCTTTTTTGTCTGTCCTTCCTAAATGTTCAGTTCCCAGCTTTGGTTACCCTGCAACCATGTCTCTGTAATGGCAATTACATCATACCCATTTACTTCTATTAGTGCCGTTAATTCATCCACCTTGTTGCGAATATTATGTGCATTTAGATGAAGTGCCTTCAACTTTGCCTGTTTAATATTTTTCTGCACTTTGACCCTCTTTACTGTTGGCCTTTGTTTCTGCTCCCTACTAGTTTTGCTGACTACTTTTCGAACTTTCACTTCCAGCTTTGTTTCTCTCCGTTCTGGGCCCACACTTAGGTTCCCAGCCCCCTGACAAACTAGTTTAAATCCTTCCCAACAGCACTGGCAAACCCCCCTGCAAGGATGTTGGTCCCGTTTCTGCCGAGGTGTAACCCGTCCAGTTTGTACAGGTCCCACCTTCCCCAGAATCGGTCCCAATGCCTCAGGAATTTAAATCCCTCCCTCCTACACCATCTCTCCAGCCACGCATTCATCTGGTCTATTCTCCTATTTCTGCTCTCGCTAGCACGTGGCACTGGGAGTAATGCTGAGATTACTACCTTTGAGGTCCTGCTTTTTAATTTATTTCCCAGCTCCCTATATTCTGCTTGCAGGACCTCGTCCCTCTTTCTACCTATGTCGTTGGTACCGATATGGACCATGACCTCTGGCTGTTCACCCTCCCCCATCAGAATATCCTGCAGCCGCTCAGTGACATCCTTGACCCTGGCACCAGGGAGGCAACATATCATCCTGGAGTCATGTCTGCAGCCACAGAAACGTCTATCTGTTTCCCTTACGATAGAATCCCCTATCACTATTGCTCTCCCACTCTTTTTCCTCCCCTCCTGTGCAGCTGAGCCACTTGTAGTGCCACAGACTTGGCTCTTGCTGCATTCCCCTGAGAAACCATCTCCCCCAGCAGTATCCAAAACGGAAAATCTGTTGGAGAGGGAGATGGACCCAGGGGACTCCTGCACTAACTTCCTAGTTCTTTTACTCTGTCTGGCGGTCACCCATTTCCTGTCTGCCTGTGCACTCTTTACTTGCGATGTGACCACCTCGTTAAATGTGCTATCCACGAAGATCTCAGCCTCACGAATGCTCCACAGTGACTCCAGTCGCAGCTCCAGCTCCGAAACGCGGATTTCGAGTAGCTGCAGCTGGAGACACTTCCTGCACACGTGTTCGCCCTGGATACCGAAAGTGTCCCTGACTTCCAACATAGCACAGGAAGAGCACTCCACACTACCGAGCTGCCCTGCCATGTCCTAACCTTAATTTACTCCCTTTACTTCATTTAAATTAAAGAAAATTAAACACACTAGGGACCTTACTTCACTTTTAACACTACTTACTCTAAACTAGAGACCTTACTTTTACTTTAATGACTGGACTGTAGAAATACTCACCAGGTCCTACTTAACAATCAGCTCCTTCCCTTGTGCCGACGTCACTTTTAATCTCTGACATCACTTTCGAATGTTGCCTGTTGAGGTCCGCTCTCGCTGCTGCTCCCAATAGCTCGGTCTGAGCCTCAAGCCTCGGGCTTTATTTCCTCGCTCCTCCTTCACCTGTTCCCTCACAGGTCGGTCCGCTCTCGCTGCTGCTCCCAATAGCTCGGTCTGGGCCTCGAGCCTCGGGCTTTATTTCCTCGCTCCTCCTTCACCTGTTCCCTCACAGGTCGGTCCGCTCTCGCTGCTGCTCCCAATAGCTCGGTCTGGGCCTCGAGCCTCGGGCTTTATTTCCTCGCTCCTCCTTCACCTGTTCCCTCACAGGTCAGTCCGCTCTCGCTGCTGCTCCCAGTCTGCAACGTGTAAATTGATCCAGTTTTGTCACACGGCCTACAGAAAGTAGAAGTGTAGTTAGCTTTGTGAAGATCCTGTTATCTCGTGTTCTGCAATTGTAATTGTAGTTGTTCTTGGCTGGTAAACTAAAAGACTTTTTACTCTAATTAGTGAGTTAGTTACTTCTTTGGAACCTACCTCTTCGACCAAGCTTTTGGTCATCTGGCCTAATTTCTCCTTATGTGGGGCGGTGTCAATTTTTTTTTCTTATAATACTCCTGTGGAGCGCCTTGGGACGGTTTACTACGTTAAAGGAGCTATATAAATACAAGTTGTTTTGTTGTTGTTGGTTTATTTCCCTTTGAGAAGTGATAAAAATTCTTTAATTCAGAATGAAGGGTCCGTGTGTGTGTGGGGTCCGTGTGTGTGTGGGGTCTGTGTGTGTAGAGTGTGTTTGTGTGGGGGATGTGTTTGTGTGTGGGGTGTGTGTGTGTGTGGGGTGTGTTTGTGTGTGGGGTGTGTTTGTGTGTGGGGTGTGTGTGTGTGTGGGGTCCGTGTGTGTGGGGGGTGTGTGTGTGTGGGGTGTGTGTGTGTGTGGGGTGTGTGTGTGTGTGGGGTGTGTGTGTGTGTGGGGTGTGTTTGTGTGTGGGGTGTGTGTGTGTGTGGGGTCCGTGTGTGTGGGGGGTGTGTGTGTGTGGGGTGTGTGTGTGTGTGGGGTGTGTTTGTGTGTGGGGTGTGTTTGTGTGTGTGGGGTCCGTGTGTGTGTGGGGTGTGTGTGCGTGGTGTGTGTGTGTGTGGGGTGTGTTTGTGTGTGGGGTGTGTTTGTGTGTGTGGGGGTTGTTTTGTGTGTGGGGTGTGTGTGTGTGTGTGGGGTGTGTTTGTGTGTGTGGGGTGTGTTTGTGTGTGTGGGGTGTGTTTGTGTGGGGTGTGTGTGTGTGTGTGGGGTGTGTTTGTGTGGGGTGTGTTTGTGTGTGTGGGGTGTGTTTGTGTGTGTGGGGTGTGTTTGTGTGTGGGGTGTGTTTGTGTGTGTGGGGTGTGTTTGTGTGTGTGGGGTGTGTTTGTGTGTGGGGTGTGTTTGTGTGTGTGGGGTGTGTTTGTGTGTGTGGGGTGTGTTTGTGTGTGTGGGGTGTGTTTGTGTGTGTGGGCTGTGTTTGTGTGTGGGGTGTGTGTGTGTGTGGGCTGTGTTTGTGTGTGGGGTGTGTTTGTGTGTGGGGTGTGTTTGTGTGGGGGGTGTGTTTGTGTGTGTGGGGTGTGTTTGTGTGTGGGGTGTGTGTGTGTGTGGGCTGTGTTTGTGTGTGGGGTGTGTGTGTGTGTGGGGTGTGTTTGTGTGTGTGGGGTGTGTGTGTGGGGTGTGTGTGTGTGTGGGGTGTGTTTGTGTGTGTGGGGTGTGTGTGTGGGGTATGTGTGTGTGTGTGGGGTGTGTTTGTGTGTGTGGGGTGTGTGTGTGGGGTGTGTTTGTGTGTGGGGTGTGTTTGTGTGTGGGGTGTGTTTGTGTGTGTGGGGTGTGTGTGTGTGTGGGGTGTGTTTGATGTGTGTGGGGTGTGTTTGTGTGTGGGGTGTGTTTGATGTGTGTGGGGTGTGTTTGATGTGTGTGGGTGTGTGTTTGATGTGTGTGGAGTGTGTTTGATGTGTGTGGGGTGTGTTTGATGTGTGTGGGGTGTGTTTGATGTGTGTGGGGTGTGTTTGATGTGTGTGGGGTGTGTTTGTGTGTGTGGGGTGTGTTTGTGTGGGGTGTTTTTGTGTGTGTGGGGTGTGTTTGTGTGTGGGGTGTGTTCGTGTGTGTGGGGTGTGTTTGTGTGGGGTGTTTTTGTGTGTGTGGGGTGTGTTTGTGTGTGGGGTGTGTTCGTGTGTGTGGGGTGTGTTTGTGTGGGGTGTTTTTGTGTGTGTGGGGTGTGTTTGTGTGTGGGGTGTGTGTGTGTGGGGTGTGTTTGTGTGTGTGGGGGGTGTGTGTGTGTGTGGGGTGTGTTTGTGTGTGTGGGGTGTGTTTGTGTGTGGGGTGTGTTTGTGTGCGTGGGGTGTGTGTGTGTGTGTGGGGTGTGTTTGTGTGTGTGGGGGGTGTGTTTGTGTGTGGGGTGTGTTTGTGTGTGTGGGGTGTGTTTGTGTGTGGGGTGTGTGTGTGTGGGGTGTGTTTGTGTGTGTGGGGTGTGTTTGTGTGTGGGGTGTGTTTGTGTGTGTGGGTGGGTGTTTGTGTCTGTCCAACCTTCTGACACACCAGCGAGTTCACACTGGGCAGAGGCACTTTAGACCTGGATCACGTTTGTCCCCCAGCCCCAGTGTTCTCTCTGTGCTCTAACACCGCCCCCCGCCGCCCCAAGTTCCTGACCTTGCCCTCCCCACACGGTGTTCTTGACCTTCTCCCCCCCGAGCTCCTCTCTCTCCCCCGAGCTCCTCTCTCTCCCGCCCCCCGATCTCCTCTCTCCCCCCCCCGACCTCTACTCTCCCCCCCCGAGCTCCGCTCTCCCCCCACCCCCAAGCTCCTCTCTCCCCCGCCCTCCAATCTCCTCTCTCCCCCCCCGAGCTCCGCTCTCCCCCCCTGAGTTCCGCTCTCCCCCCACCCCCCGAGCTCCTCTCTCCCCCGCCCCCCGATCTCCTCTCTCCCCCCCGAGCTCCGCTCTCCCCCCCCGAGCTCCGCTCTCCCCTCACCCCCCGAGCTCCTCTCTCCCCCACCCCCCGAGCTCTTCTCCCCCCCCCTGAGCTCCTCTCTCCCCCCACCCCGAGCTCCGCCCTCCCCCGCCCCCCCGAGCTCCTCTCTCCCCTCTGCCCCCCTCCCCGAGCTCCGCTCTTCTCCCGGCCCCGAGCTCCTCTCACCCCCCCACCCCCGAGCTCCTCTCCTCCCTCCGATACTCCCTGCTCCCCCATCCGATCCTGTCCGCTTCCCCCATCCCGATCCCCTGTTCTCTCCCCTCCCCGATCCCCCTCTCCTCTGCCTGCTATGATCTCCTGACCTTCTCCCCAATCATGTGCAGTACAAACAGGCTGAAACTTCAGTCCCGGCCCCGCAGCTGCAGAGCCTAAGTCTGGTCCCCACACCCAGACTCCCACCCCGAGGGCGCGGCCTACTACTGAGGCCTGCACCCGCCAGCCTGCCCCACATAGGAGGACAAGATTCCGGAGGGGGCGGGACGGTGTTTAAGCTCCACCCCCATACGTTGCGCATGCCCAGAAGGATGCAGAACACCTCATGCAAGTCGTCACAGTGATGATAATTTGATTGTCAAAGCAATCATCACAAACAGAAGAATAATTTGGTTTCAGAATTACAACAGCACAGCATTAATTGGGTTCAACTTAATTAACAACCCATTTCAGCATTACACTATCATAATCTTAGCTGGAGTCAACTTAATATGACATAACCGTAACATTCAGTATGTGCTTCTCAAAATAAGCCCTTTTCAGTTTACATTGCAAGGAAACAACTAGCAATGTAACAGGAAGCAAGCATACCCGGCCTGTTGAATTCTGTAGCCTGGGCGATATTGGCATGAAGATGACAATCTCCTTTATCTGATGACAGTTTAACTGCTACAGTATATTGAAACAGTTCGGCTTTCCTTCGTTGGTTTCACTATTGGGTTAAGTCTTCAGAAAATTATTGGTCGTCACCCTTTTCATGGTCCAAAACAATCTGCTTGTTCTGACTTCAATCACCTTGTATGTACTTATAACTATTACATTACAAACTGGAAATTACTGTTGGGTGAACGCTTCACACAATCATATGACATTTCTCTTCTAATTAGCTACTTTAATAGAAACATTAACCCATATATTTTAAACAGGTTAAAGCCTCCATTAATATAGAGGACAGAGTAATATCGTGTAAAGTGTTCATACACTAAAATGACAGTCAGTTTTAGCTTTATATTTCTACAGTCCTATCATACTTGTTGACCTACTGTGTTCCACAATTCTGTATTTCATTAAAATGTTTTTCACACTTTTCAAATCTATGTACATACATTTATAAATAACTAAACTAAAATCCTTTCATTTAAATGCCCTAACTTATCAGGATTAAAGCATTACTTCAGGCAATCTGACCAGTCAACCTCTCTCCATCAAGGTTAGAATTTCAATTGGTACATATTAGTGGATTTTGCAAGGGTGAGCACACCTAATTTTGTTGGCATAAAATCCTGAAACTTATTTTTTATATTTATATTATATGCAGAAGGTTGTGGGTTCAAGTCCCATTCCAGAGACTTGAGCACAAAAATCTAGGCTGACACTCCAGTGCAGTAATGAGGGAGTGCTGCACTGTCGGAGGTGCCGTCTTTCGGATGAGACGTTAAACCAAGTCTGCTCTCTCCGGTGGATGTAAAAGATCCCATGGCACTATTTCGAAGAGGGGTAGGGGAGTTACGGCAGTTAAGGGGTTCGGTAGCATAGCGGTTATGTTACTGGACTAGTAATCCAGAGACCTGGACTCGTAATCCAGAGACCTGAGTTCAAATCCCACCATGGCAGCTATGGACTTTAAATTCAGTTAATAAAATAAATCTGGAATAAAAAGCTAGTATCAGGACTGGTGACCATGAAACTACCGGATTGTTGTAAAAACCCATCTGGTTCACTAATGTCCTTTAGAGAAGAAATTCTACCGACCTTACCTGCAATGTGGTTGACTCTTAACTGCCCTTGGAAATGGCCTACCAAACCACTCAGTTGTAAAAAACCACTTCAATAAACAATAATAAGAATAAAACTGGACGGACCACCCGGCATTGACCTCGGCACCGGCTTCAGACACAACAACGGCACACCCAGCCCAGTCGACCCTGCAAAGTCCTCCTCAATAACAATTGGGAGAGCTGTCCCACAGACTAGTCAGGCATCAGCCTGACATAGTCATACTCACAGGGGGAAAAATTCGATTGCCCCTAAGAGGGCGCTAACGGGGCGCAAAGCAACTCACACCCGGGTGCAGCACTGCCAACGCCTCCCATGAAATTCAGCAGGAGGTTAGCAGCGGCGCTAACCGTTAGCGCTGCACCGCCAGCGATGACGTCATCACCGTGCGCAGTGCCCCGCTCGCGCCCCAGCCGCGATCTTTGGTAGCGGCCCCTGACTTACCGCCGGACGCTATGTCCGACGGGGTCAGGGGGGTCTACCTGCGGCCGGGGCGCCGCTATTTAAAGGCGAGGTGCCGGGCGGCCATTTTTGTTGCTGGCCGCCTGCCAGCACCCGCCTCTGCTGCCGTCCCCGGCCTCCTTACCCGCCCCCCGTGGAGTGCCGGCTGCGCTCCATGAGCCTGGCACTTCTCTTGAGTGCCAGGCTCTTTTGCCGGCACTCCCGATTCCCGGGGGCCCAGCTGGGCCCCGGGTCGCGCTGCACAAGGCCCCTCCCCTTTAAGAAGGGGAGGAAGGCCTGCAATACCGTGGTGCTGCGGCACGTAGCGCCGCGATGTTCCCTCGCAGCGCGCCAAGAGGGAGGCGGGCCATTGCCAGTTGCGCCCCACTTCCCTCTTGGGGCGCTATCGCTCAATTTCGGTCGCAGGGGCGCTAATTTTCTGGGGCGCTTAAAGTAGTGCCCTGGCGAAGTTAGCACGCCAAAGGTGGCGCGACTCAATTTTTCGCCCACAGAAGCATATCTTTCAGCCAATGTCCCAGACTCCTCCATCACCATCCCATGGTATGTCCTGTCCCACCGGCAGGACAGACTTGGCAGAGTGCTATACAGCCGGGAGTGAGTGGCCCTGGGAGTCTTTAACATTGACTCCAGACCCCATGAAGTCTCATGGCATCAGGTCAAACATGGGGAAAGAAACCTCCTGCTGATTACCACCTACTGCCCTCCCTCAGCTGATGAATCAGTACTCCTCCATGTTGAACACCACTTGGAAGAAGCACTGAGCGTAGCAAGGGCACAGAGTGTGCTCTGGGTGGGGGATTTCAATGTCCATCACCATGAGTGGCTCGGTAGCACCTCTACTATCCGAGCTCGCCAATTCCTGAAGGACATAACAGCCAGTCTGGGCCTGCGACAGGTAGTGAGAGAACCAACACGAGGGAAAAACCTACTTGATCTCATCCTCACCAGTCTACCTGTCGCAGATGCATGTGTCCATGAAAGTATTGATAGCAGTGACCACCGCACAGTCATTGTGGAGACGAAGTCCCGTCTTCACACTGAAGACACCCTCCATCGTGTTGTGTGGCACTACCACTGTGCTAAATGAGATATGATGTGGAGATGCCGGCGTTGGACTGGGGTGGACAAAAATGAGAAGTCGCACAACACCAGGTTATAGTCCAACAGATTTATTTAATTTTACAAGCTTTCGGAGCTATCGCTCCTTCGTCAGGTAAGTTAGCGATGAGAGAATCTCCCAGAATTCACAATTTAAACCCAGACAAAATCTATTCACATTATTCGCTACAACAAAGAGCACAGCCAAGACAATGAGATGTGTCCCAGGGGGTCCAGCGTGTCAAACCACCTGCTGGCTGCATATCCTGTCAATTTGTGTTCTTGTGTTTTAAAAAAAAAAAAAAAAAAAAACACCTGGGAAGACCGGCCATGATGTCAAGTCACGTTGAGATAGCTTCAGAACAGACCTAGCAGCTCAAAACTGGGCATCCATGAGGTGCTGTGGGCTATCAGCAGCATCAGAATAGTATTCCTCCACAATCTGTAACCTCATGGCCCGGCATATCCCTCACTCTACCATTACCATCAAGCCAGGAGACCAACCCTGGTTCAATGAGGAGTGTAGAAGAGCATGCTAGGAGCAGCACCAGGCGTACCTAAAAATGAGGTGCTAACCTGGGGAAGCTGCAACACTGGACTACATGCATGCTAAACAGCGGAAGCAGCATGCTATAGACAGAGCTAAGCAATCCCACAATCAACAGATCAGATCAAAGCTTTGCAGTCCTGCCATATCCAGTTGTGAATGGTGGTGGACCATTAAAACAACAAATGGGAGGAGGAGGCTCCATGAACATCCCCATCCTCAATGATGGCGGAGCCCAGCATGAGAGTGAAAAAGACAAGGCTGAAGCGTTTTCAACCATCTTCAGCCAGAAGTGCCAAGTGGATGATTCATATTGGCTTGCTCTTGAGGTCCCCACCATCACAGATGCCAATCTTTAGCCAATTCGATTCCCTCCACGTGATATCAAGAAACGGCTGAGCGCACTGGATACAGCAAAGGCTATGGACCCTGACAATATCCCGACTGTCATGCTGAAGACTTGTGCTCCAGAACTAGCCGCGCCTCTAGCCAAGCTGTTCCATACAGCTGCAACACTGGCATCTACCCGACAATGTGGAAAACTGCCCAGGTATGTCCTGTCCAAAAAAGCAGGACAAATCCAATCCGGCCAATTACCACCTCATCAGTCTAGTCTCAATCATCATCAAAGTGATGGAAGGTGTGGTCAAAAGCCCGCTTGATTGACATCCCATCCAGCACCTTAAACATTCACTCCCTCCACCACCGGCGTACCGTGGCTGCAGTGTGTACCATCTACAAGATGCACTGCAGCAACTCGCCAAGGCTTCTTTGACAGCACCTCCCAAACCTGCAACCTCTATCACCTAGAAGGGCAAGGGCTGCAGGCGTATGGGAACACCATCACCTCCAAGTTCCCCTCCAAGTCACACACCATCCTGACTTGGAAATATAGCACCGTTCCTTTATCGTTACTGGGTCAAAATCCTGGAACTCCCTCCCTAACAGCACTGTGGGAGTACCTTCACCACATGGACTGCAGCGGTTCAAGAAGACGGCTCATCACCACCTTCTCAAGGGCAATTAGGGTGGGCAATAAATGCTGGCCTTGCCAGCGACGTCCACATCCCAGGAACTAATAAAAAAAAATGTATCCCCGGTGTCCTGGCCAATATTTATCCCTCAATCAACATCACTAAAACAGATTATCTGGTCATTATCACATTGCTGTTGGTGGGAGCTTGCTGTTATCAATTTGGCTGCCTCATTTCCTACATTCCAACAGTGACTACACTTCAAAAAGTATTTCATTGGTTGTAAAGCGCTTTGGGATGTCGGGTGGTCGTGAAAGGTGCGATAGAAATGCAAGCCTTTCTTTTTAAAACTCACTTTCACTGTGGCGTTTTCATTAGACATGCCCGTCAATGACAATAGAGGAATTTTCGTTAAAAGTGCCAGATTTGTGCAACTTCCACAGGTTGCTCCAGGCTGTAGGACCTATTTCCTCAAACCTCCTACTTTAAAAATTAATAAAAACCCACCATTGATATGGGGGTACATGTTATGATTTAGTGCCCCCAGTGCAGAGATTTGCATAAAATGAGCACATATTAGGAATTTGAGCACAGAAATCAGGGCGCCTGATTTGTAGTCCATGCAATTTTCCATTATTTAATATGAATGGAATTGTAGGATGTGATCCTCAAATCTTAAATCCTGCAACCTCATGTATAAAAGTGGAATTTGACTTATTCAATCACCGTTTAAAGTTCCTTTGAGCAAAACGAGTTGTTGAACATACAATAACCAACGACGGTACATTCAATAGTGAGTTCCATTCACTGGCACTTTAAACAGCTGATTCTATGTTCAGTTTTGGGCACTACACCTTAGGAAGGATATATTGTGACGTAAGAAAACTACTTGGCACTTGGTCTAAGCGTTAAACAAAGCTTTAATCAACTGTTTTTCAACATGGAGATCGAGTTGTGTCTTTCACTAGTTCCTGTTGAGGAATGTCCTGAGCAAGCTGGGCCCATGCCCGAGTATTTATACTCTCCCTGGACAGCGCCACCAGCAGGCCACCCGGTATTACTTCATACATGAATGACAAGATTCATGTCATATTGGGCTTGGCGAGGGTGCAGTGCACATTCACCAGAATGATACCGTGGCTTAGCGGGTTATATTATGCGGGTCACCTGCAATGGCTTCTCTCCCAGCTCCCGCACCCTTACCTCTGGTGTGCCCCAAGGATCTATTCTTGGCCCCTCCTGTTTCTCATCTACATGCTGCCCCTCGGCGACATCATCCGAAAACACAGTGTCAGTTTCCACATGTACGCTGACGACACCCAGCTCTACCTCATAATCACTTCTCTCGACCCCTCCAGTGTTTCTAAATTGTCAGACTGCTTGGCTGACATTCAGTTCTGGATGAACTGAAATTTCCTCCAACTAAATATTGGGAAGACCGAAGCCATTGCCTTCGATCCCCGCCACAAACTCTGTTCCCTAGCCACCAACTCCATCCCTCTCCCTAGCATCTGTCTGAGTCTGAACCAGACCATTTGAAACCTTGGTGTCATATTTGACCCTGAAATAAGCTTCCAACCACATATCCACGCCATAACTAAGTCCGCCTATTTCCAGCTCTGTAACATCGCCCGACTCTGCCCCTGCCTCAGCTCATCTGCTACTGAAACCCTCATCTATGCCTTTGTTACCACTAGACTTGACTATTCCAATGCATTCCTGGCTGGCCTTCCATGTTCTAACCAGAGGGCACAGGTTTAAAGTAATAGCTAGAAGGATTCGAGAGGAGTTGAGGAGAAATTTTTTCACCCAGAGGGTGATAGGGGTGTGGAACTCACTGCCTGAAAGGGTGGTAGAGGCAGAAACCCACATTAAATTTAAAAAGTACTTGGATATGCACTTGAAGTGCCGTAACCTATAAGGCTACGGACCAAGTGCTGGAAAATTTGGATTAGACTAGATAGCTCCTTCTCGGCCGATGCAGACACGCTGGGCCGAATGGCCTCCTTCTGTGCCGTAAATTTCTATGATTCTATATGATAGTAACTATTATTGACAATAATTAAACATACACTGAACAGCAACACTTCCTATGTTCCTATGTTAACAGCAACACTTACGGCAAAAACCTTGCAAGTCAATCAGAGAATCCAAAGCATGTTACAGTTCAGAATTTGGTGTACTTTTTTTTAAATTCGTTTATGGGATCAGGGCGTCGCTGGCAAGACCAGCATTTATTGCCCATCCCTAGTTGCCCTTGAGAAGGTGGTGGTGAGCCGCCTTCTTGAACCGCTGCAGTCCGTGTGGTGAAGGTACTCCCACAGTGCTGTTAGGTAGGGAGTTCCATGATTTTGACCCAGCGACGATGAAGGATCGGCGATATATTTCTAAGTCAGGATGGTGTGTGACTTGAAGGGGAACTTGGAGGTGGTGGTGTTCCCATGCGCCTGCTGCCCTTGTCCTTCTAGGTGGAAGAGGTCGCAGGTTTGGGAGGTGCTGCCAAAAAAGTCTTGGCGAGTTGCTGCAGTGCATCTTGTAGATGGTACACACTGCAGCCACGGTACGCCGGTGGTGGAGGGAATTAATGTTTAAGGTGCTGGATGGGATGCCAATCAAGCGGGCTGCTTTGTCCTGGATGGTGTCGAGCTTCTTGAGTGTTGTTGGAGCTGCACTCATCCAGGCAAGTGGAGAGTATTCCATCACACTCCTTACTTGTGCCTTGTAGATGGTGGAAAGGCTTTGGGGAGTCAGGAGATGAGACACTTGCCGCAGAATACCTAGCCTCTGACCTGCTCTAGTTGCCACAGTATTTATGTGGCTGGTCCAGTTAAGTTTCTGGTTAATGGTGACCCCCAGGATGTTGATAGTGGGGTATTCGGCAATGGTAATACCATTGAATGTCAAGGGGAAGTGGTTAGACTCTCGCTTGTTGGAGATAGTCATTGCCTGGTACTTCTGTGGCGTGAATGTTGCCTGCCACTTATCAGCCCAAGCCTGAACGTTGTTCAGGTCTTGTTGCATGCAGGCTTGGACTGCTTCATTATCTGTGGAGTTGCGAACGACGCTGAACACTGTGCAGTCATCAGCGAACATCCCCACTTCTGACGTTATGATGGAGGGAAGGTCATTGATGAAGCAGCTGAAGATGGTTGGGCCTAGGACACTGCCCTGTGGAACTCCTGCAGCGATGTCCTGGGGCTGTGATGATTGACCTTCAACCACCACAACCATCTTCCTTTGTGCTAGGTATGACTCCAGCCAGTGGAGCGTTTTCCCTCCGATTCCCAATGACTTCAGTTTTACTCGGGCTCCTTGATGCCACACTCAGTCAAATGCTGCCTTGATGTCAAGGGCAGTCACTCTCACCTCACCTCTGGAATTCAGCTCCTTTGTCTATGTTTGGATCAAGGCTGTAATGAGGTCGGGAGCCGAGTGGTCTTGGCGGAACCCAAATTGGGCATCAGTGAGCAGGTTATTGGTGAGTAAATGCCGCTTGATAGCACTGTCGATGACACCTTCCATCACTTTGCTGATGATTGAGAGTAGACTGATGGGGCGGTAATTGGCCGGGTTGGATTTGTCCCACTTTTTGTGGACAGGACATACCTGGGCAGTTTTCCACATTGTCGGATAGATGTCAGTGTTGTAGCATATACTGGAACAGCTTGGCTAGAGGCGCGGTTAGTTCTGGAACACACGTCTTCAGCACGATAGCCGGGATGTTGTCGGGGCCCATAGCCTTTGCTGTATCCAGTGCGCTCAGCCGTTTCTTGATATCACGTGGAGTGAATCGAATTGGCTGAAGAATGGCTTCTGTGATGGTGGGGACCTCGGGATATGGATCATCCACTTGGCACTTCTGGCTGAAGTGTAAGGGGTTCGCGTGGCTCTGTGCTTAGCCTGGGTGCTAGTGCGGGGTTAGGCCTTGTTGCCTGTTCTGGTCTCCAGCCAGCCTAGTAGCACTAGACACCTGTGAGTGGTTCGACCCACTCGCCCTTACGGTTCTGACACTGGACTTAGGTGTGAGAGCAGTAAATGCAGAGAAAAACTCAGGTAGACCCGGTTGAATAGTACGAAATAGAAAATCTTTATTGCATATTATTCAAGATTATGAAATACATGTCATGAGCACAGATTAATGACAGTACAAACTTACATACATTTATGCAACTAGGTTTAGAGAAACGAGAAGCGCACGACACATCGTAAAAGGGGGCACACATTATAATTATCCTTAAAACAAAGACCCTCCCCTATCAATACCTGTCCTAATCTAGATCTGTAGGATCGAGAACCATGCTCACCACTCGTGATAACTCGGAGAATTCTAAAACGATGCTCGGATGTTTTCGACACAGCACCTGACTATTCACGTGTTGATCAGGGGTCTCTGTACCCCACTTGTTTACTCGCTTTGCTCCGGCTAGCAGGCTGGACTGTCTGCTGTCATGAAGATCTGTGTTGACCTCGGAACTCTGATAAAACTCAAAGAAGAGTCTTCCTGTGCCCGACACCAGTTAGCCGGTAGAATTCAAAGAAGAGTCTTTTGACCAGTTCATGCAGTACCCTGTAGAGTTCAAAAATGGTCTTTATATTTACGGGCGCGGTCGGGGTTTACTGACCGCGGCGGCACGTGCAGTCGTCTTCTTCTTCTTCTTGTCTTGTTTCGTCTTGTCGGGCCTTCGGGTCCCTACACCGTCTACCGACCCTCGGGATGGTGTACCCGCTTACCGGCCTTCGCAGCCCAGCTCTTCACAGATCTTCGCGGCAAGCCACGAGGTTGACTCCCGGAAGATCAGCGGACCAAGAGCTCGATGGGCTGCAAACGAGAGCCAGGGGTCGAATCAAGAGAAAGATGGACGTTTGTTTACTACAGTTATAGTACTGTAATTCTTTATCTCCCGCCCAATCTTAATGTTCATCTTTTGTCATGTTTTGGCGCTCAAACTTCTTATATGGGATGGTTCTTGTCGTCAATGGGTTTCGGTGATACTTGTAACTGTCTAAGTACCCGTTAAAGTTTCTCCCATTGTGGAACCGGCTAGGAGTCTCTCTGGAGGGGTTTTGGGGCCCTCCGAATTCTTGCTGTGAGTACCCACAAACGGCTCTCTCATCGTAGAGCCGTGGGGAATTTGCGTATCAATGTCTTTGGATGGGCCCTTAATTGCCCAGTACAATAGCCCTCGTTTGTGCATGGAAAACCGATTCCAGCACTTATATTCTCTTAGGTGTACAAAATGCAAAACGATCGCGTCTTGTCTTATTATGCTGAGTACTGTCTGATCTTGCTGAAATGTTTATTGAAACGCCATCTTGTCTGCCTACTGAAAAGTCTAGAAACTTCTGCCACGAGGCGCGGCGGCCATTTTACAGGCTGCTTGTGTCCGTTTTGAAACATGACAGCATTTTGCTGAAATAAAGCTGTTTTTTACAAAACTGTATGGGGTAAAAATTCACTTGGTTGCGCCTCCCGTTAGCGCCTTAAGAGGGCGCTAATGGGGCGTTAAGCCGCTAACGCCCGGGCGCAGCGCTGTTTGCGCCGCTCGAGAACTTAACTTGAGATTGTGCGGCGGCGCTAAAACTTACCGCTGCGACCACCTGCGCGCGCAGATTGTGACGTCATTCCATGGTGCAACGCCCTTGGGGCGCCCCGGAGCGGAAATTGAGTGGCGCCCCCTGCCTTACCGCCTGGCGCTTCCAACGACCGGAAGACTGGAACGTTATCAATCAGTGTGGGGCTGGGGGGGGCGCTATTTAAAGGGGGCCTCTTCCTGTCTTTTTCTGTGGTCGACATTTATGCACCACTCGTTCTGAGAGAGAGAGAGAGATTCGGAGAGAGAGAGAGAGAGACTTCTACATTGACTCAACGCTTTGTGAGGTAGTTTTGCCTAGTTCATCCTAACTTTGTTGCTACTTTAGTTGCTGTACCTCATTACTTTTCTGGCAAAGAGAATATGGGGGCTGCAATGATTGGGGGCGTCGTCCTGCTCCAGCTGAATCGGAGGATACTGAGACGCAGACAGAGAGTGGCAATGATGGCCAGACGGAGGAGGGCCATCAGGCGCATGTACAGGAGAGCTTACCCTCCCAGGGTATATCGTGAACAGCTCTCCTACATCCATATGTCCGAGGAGCTGTGTTTGCGAAGGCTGCGATTCAGCAAGGAGGTGGTCACTGAGCTCTGCCACCTGCTGCAGCCAGATCTGCAGCCTCAGCTGAGGTCCAGGACGTCTCTGTCGGTGGCAGTGAAGGTCACAGTGGCTTTGAACTTCTACGCCACTGGCTCATTCCAAGCTGCTGTTGGGGACCTCGCCAATATCTCCCAGTTTGCGGTGCATCGCTGCATCCGGCAGGTCACCAATGCCCTCTTCAGAAGGAGACGAGACTTCATCTCTTTCCCTATGACCCCAGACAAGCAGCGTGACCGTGCTCTGGGCTTTGCGAGGGTAGCGGGCTTCCCCATGGTGCAGGGCGCCATTGACTGCACGCATGTGGCTTTGCGTGCTCTGCGAGAGAATGCAGAGGAATTCAGGAACAGAAAGGGGTTCCATTCCTTGAATGTGCAGTTGGTCTGTGACCACAGACAGGTGATACTCGCTGTCAATGCCCACTATCCGGGCAGCTGCCACGATGCTTTCATCCTGCGCCAGACTACTGTGGCAGAAGTTTTCGAGGCACCGCATCAGCCAGTTGGTTGGCTTCTGGGGGACAAGGGGTACGCTTTGAGCACCTGGCTGATGACACCGCTCCGTACGCCAAACACCCCTGCTGAGCTGCGGTACAATGAAAGCCATCAAGCAACCAGGAACATTATTGAGCGCACAATCGGCGTGCTGTAACAACGGTTCCGCTGTCTGGACCATTCCGGAGGAGCCCTGCAGTACTCGCCTGAGCAAGTTTCGAACTTCGTAGTCGTGTGCTGCATGTTGCACAACATGGCAATCCTCAGGACCCAGCCAATGCCACCAGGCCTTGTAGCACCACCAGAGGAGGAGGAGGAAGAGGAGGAACAGGACGAGGACGATGATCATCAGCAGCACCAAGGCAGGAGGGCGGCCCACAATGGTCAAACTGCAAGGGCCGTCCGTCAACGACTAATAGCAAGCCGCTTCTAGGGCCCCTGCCATTGCTACAAACACTAATCAACCCAGCACGCAACCCCTAAGCCGGCCAAGGCACCAATAATTCCAACCACCAGCCATGTATATTTTGAATACAGAAACTTATTTATTTTACAAACTCTGTGTGTGTCAATTCCTCATGACAAACTCATAGAAATAAACACAAAAAAACAGTCAATAACATAACTGGTTCTCACAACCTGGAGATAATGTCCAAAACACTAAACAAAAGTTGGACCATGAACCT
This sequence comes from Squalus acanthias, assembly GCA_030390025.1. Taxonomy (NCBI): domain Eukaryota; kingdom Metazoa; phylum Chordata; class Chondrichthyes; order Squaliformes; family Squalidae; genus Squalus; species Squalus acanthias. The sequence goes on from CM059438.1 coordinate 40,306,777, forward strand.
CGGCCTTTAATAAAAAAATGACCAGCATTTTGGCACACCTCCTACTTTTTGCCCTTCGAGGGTGATCTCCTTCCCTTGCGCACTTCCCCCCTTCTAACCCTACTGCTCCTCCGTAATGGGACCTCAGTGGCTGCAGCAAGGCTGGTGGAAGGCTGCTGCTCGTCAGACCCTGACACTGCAGATGCCCCTGAAGGACGGCCTCGACCACTTCTGGGCCTGGAGGGCCCGGCTGCAGACTGCACCAACTCTGCATGGGCGGCAGCAGTCTGTCCTACAGGCGGTGGCAAGTGCAGTGGAGAAGTGACAGTGTTGGCAGCAGGAATGCTGTCATCGTGAGAGAGGCCAGCAACTCCCTGCTCGCCCGACACACTGGCACTCCCACGGGGCAGCACTTCAGCATCCAGAGCAATTTGCCGGAGAACAGATTGCTGGCCTGCTGCGGCGCGGTGACAGCCCCGGGGACATGTGCACGAACCATCGAGGTTGGCAGCAGTCTGTGCTCGCGTGGCCTCCATCTGAGTCTGTATGAGAGCAGTCAGAGGTGGGATCACGGCAGCCAGTGACTGAATTGCAGCACTAAGCGTTAGTGTGGCATCCGCCTGTGCTACAGCGAAGTGCTCCACACTCCTTGCCAGTGACTCAATGCAATCGGGCACCCTTCCCACTGCACCCATGAGCTCAGTGTGCATGCCCACCACCTGGGTGTTCATTTCTGCAATCAGCCGCTCCTCCTCTGCGTCCATTGCAGTAGGAGTGTCTGGCATACTCTCCCTCTGGGGAGAAGGCCCCCGTTCTTCCCTACCCCCCGCATGGCGTTGCTGCAGCCCGCTGGGTCCTGGAGCTTCACCATCATCAGCCCCTTCCCCCCTGCTCCCCTCCGGGGAAGGCGTGTTCCCAGTGTGGGCATGGGCTTCCTCGGGAGAGGGTGGCACTGATGCTCTGGCTTCCTCTTCCTCCTCAGCTGCAGCATCACTCCCAGTGGCAGCTTCAGGGCCCGTCTCCTCAGCTGGTGAATCACCATCTGAAAGCAGGAGGTACAAGAGTGGCTTTAGCGTGAGGACAGGGTGGCAGTAAGGGAGGAATAAGTGCAGCGAGTTAGCAAGTTGGATTGAAAGTGTCAAAGGCTGGTATTGTGAGGGACAAGTGGAAGGACAGAGGACAAAAAGGTGATGACCTTACCATTGCTGTCCACAACGGGGTCGGCGTCTCCAGTGGCGACGGGACCGATCACCCGGCTTGCCACAATCCTGTGGACGCGCTCCTCCAGATCGCTGAGGGGTTGCAGCTGAAGCCGCCCTCCACCCGTCCGTTGCTGCTGTCTCCGATTATGAGCCAGCTTAGCCTGCAAGAAAAAGGACAGCATCTGAGTAAATATACAGCCATGGTCTTGCCTGATGTGCCTCCCATAGGTGAATAGCCCTTACAATATACAGCCATGGTCTTGCCTGATGTGCCTCCCATAGGTGAATAGCCCTTACAATATACAGCCATGGTCTTGCCTGATGTGCCTCCCATAGGTGAATAGCCCTTACTGTATGCAAAGTGTGGAATGTGTGTGTGTGTTTGATGAAAGGGCCATAGGTGTTGGATGAGTGTTGTGCATTGGGGTTTTAAGACCCTCTGGCCATAGAGTGAGGTTGAGATGGAGGGATGGAGAGGTATTGAGAAAAAGCCACTCACCCTGACGACCCGAGTGAGGTCATTGAACTTTTTGCGGCATTGAACATGGGTCCTGGGCACCATGCTCCTGGAGGAGACGCTCTGAGCCACCTCCCTCCACACTCTTCTGAACTCGCGTGGCAAAGGCCTCCTGCCACTCTCCGGGAACAGCATGCATCGTCTGCGCTCCACTGCGTCAACCAGAGCATCCAAGGCCCGCTCGGTGAAGCGATGAGCGCGTTCTCTCACCCTCTCCATGCTTGGCAGCAAAATGGATTACAGGTCTCTCCAGGCTGAGATTCAAGGCTGCAATGAGCAGGGTGTGGCTGGGGAGCAAGTGGCCCCCCCCCGCTTTAAGAAGTGTCCGGCGCCAGTGTGTCTGTGTTCCCTCGCTAACTGGCAGCAGCTGCGCTGCGCTCGTGCGCTGAGTTAGCGCCTCACTCCTTGGCCTTTGCGCCTTAAGAGAGGTGTGCAGCGCCTACTTTAGCGCTCCACTCACCTCCCGGGGCGGTAAAAGTGAAGTTTCCTGTCAGTGCCGATAATTAGCGCCAGGCGCTAATATTTGCGTCCGGACGATATTTGCGCCCCAAATGGGGCGCGACCTAATTTCTACCCCTATGTCTCTTTCTCATTATTTTGAAATCGCGATAATTTGTGAATTTTACAGTCCCTCCTGTTGATGCGAATAACTCCGCTTATCGTATCAATTAAAAGTGGTGGTGAGCAACAGTATCTCGATTCTCCATATCCAAATATACCCTTGACTTAAACTACCTAGGGTCTCCGTGTCGTCCTTATTTCCCAGGGAAACGTTACATTCTTATAAAAAAAACTGTAGGCAGCATTTTGCCTTTAACTTACACCGCGTGTATGTCTTCCAGGTGTAACAGGCCGATGCCTCTTGCACCACCTGTATATGCATGTGTTTTTTTTTATTCAAGTAAAAGAAAAACCAAACAATCAAAACAACCATTCTCAACAACACAAAAATCAAAAATAATCAGAATAACTCTTAAAATACAGAGTTCCAAACTTAGTTACAGGTTCTAAGAAAAATAACAATCAGTAAACAAATTCGAGACACACATGGAAAAAACTGGAGTGACGTCACTCTGGTCGTTTATGCGGCGCTTTCTTCGTGCACGCGCACGTAACGCTCTCACCACTCTCCCGTGTTTTCCTGCTTGGTGAGGCGCTTGCCCCTCTTGCAATGCACGACCAATAGGTACACTACAATTATTACCTGGCATACAACTAAAATGTGGGAGGCTATTCTAATCCAGGAAGGCACTTCAATGTTGGTGAACAGATCCCACCACGGTGGGATTACTATGTGTAGGATCTCTGACCTTATCTCGACAGTCTTTTGCTCAAGGGTATAAAAATGTTTCTGCGAAACCGCTACGGCTTTCAAAAGTTTGGTGAGGTGTTCAGGGAGAGGGGGAATGAGGTATCCGAAATGCGCGACAAATCGCTGCAAGTCGGTAAAATTCTCCTTTACTGTTAGATGAACAGTGGATGGTTCAGGGATCGGGACAATTCGCTGCTGTGCCACTTGAACTTCAGCCCTGGGTTTAAAACAGAAACTGCTGTCACTCACCGGACACCGGCTGCGGTTTCCATGCTGGTAGTGTTGCGCTGCAGTGGTAACACAATATGTTCCACCCTCTATGTATGCCACCTGCGGAGGCACATGATCTTGTGCCATTGCCTCCATGGTGCAATTCATGGGCTTGGCGCCAGCCGTTCTGAACCCGCACTGTGGTGATAAAAAGGCATTCAAGTGCTGGGGACACAGGATTATGTGTGCTCCCCTGCCACGACAACCAGAGAGATCTGTAACTGTCATCGTTTGCTCCCAGCGGATGACGTAAGGTGGGACCGCTGCGTAGCGAATGTGGGCTCCCCCCTGAATGACACCAATGTTCTCTACCCGATACACCGGGGCTGGCTTTGCTGTGTCGCCCAAAACCGGCATACGTAACACTATACCCATTATGGTATGGTTTGATCGTCCGCAGTCCACGGGGACTGAGTACGCCTCTGAGGCTAGCCTGAGCTGGCACGGGCTTAATGCGTTCTGAGAAGGGTGGAGCGCCTGCAGGTGTTTGTTACTTATCCAGGACGGGACCAAACCTTGTTTTAAATCCTCCAAATTACTGCGGCCCTCGCCCAGTAACCACGCCCCGTAAAGCACGCTCACCTCGTTCTGCGCAGCCTGATCGGACGCATTCCGATCTTCCCTGATCAGGGCATTTACCGTGCGCGCGTAGTTCTCCAGCTCAGCTATAATTTCCTTTAAGTGTAGCGTCATGGCCTGGTCCTCGTGTAATTCGGACCCCACTACCTTATTTTCACCTGTAAGAATATTCTTTAATTGTGTTTTTAAACCATTAATCTGGGTCTGCAGCTCCACGTTGTCTAGAGCATTGACCACAGATGTTCCTGTATTAAAAGCGGTGAACATATCGTTCACAATGCCCCTTCTTTGTCTCCCCACCTGGCCCAAAACTTCGTGTGGTGTGGTGTACAAGCTTGTCTTGTCAATCTCTGCAAAATCAAACTCGTAGAATTGTCTAAACATGTTTGTCAACAGGACCTGGTACAATTGTTCCGTCTCTTTGGGGCACCACTTTGGCAACCGCACCTCGGTGAGGTTTAAAATCACCGAGGCCACCGCGTAATGTACCCCTTGAAATAGTATCTGGTCTGTGGGGACCAGTACCAAACCATTCCCAGGGCCCCTTCGTAGTTTTAGGCCACCCTTCCTCCTGAGCCAAAACCACCGGAATCGTGGGCGGGGCCTTGCGTGGGCGCGTAATGAGTTCAGTGGCGTTTACCGGGATCGGAGAGTATGGGGCCCCGCACCCCCTGGTGCTTGCATCCCACCTCATCCCCTGCCCGTTATCCTGCCACTGATTCACGAAAAATATGGATATGCCTTTGGGGCAAACGTGCTTTGACCCCCACATACATACATAAATTCCCTCATCCGGTTCCCACCATTTGTCCCAACAGACTCTCAATTGTCCGTTAGTCCCCGTAATTGTCCGATGGGTATTATTACCCAAGCGCTCCCACTCAACCGAGGAATTCCTCATATTCTTGTTCAATTTCCGTAGCCACCACCATCGGCTCAATGGGACATTCCCATTACAAGTCAAACAAATCCTTTTGCCGACGGTGACTCTGATCCTGGGTGCAATGATCCTCACTTTGGGGCACATCAAAGAAGTCTCTTTGTAGGCAAATCCCGATGTACTGGAGTATTCAGTTGAATTCGTTCCCAGCCATCCTGGCCACCTTCCCTTGTGGAAATAAGTGGCGGTCTCCTCAGCCTCTCGCCTCCCGGTCCCATCCGTCGTGATGGGGGCCGTGTCCCCGGAGCAACCAAATACCACGACATCCTTGGTGCGGCCTCGATAGGCCAATCCACATCCACATGCCGCGAGCACTACCAGAATCCGTTCCATCCTTCCTTGGTTCCTGTGATCAGATAACATGAGGTAGCCAGCCTCCCAGGAGTCTCTGGCTTTTGTGAAGGGTGAGCGGGTCCCCTGACCTCGCCTCACGTAAGAAGACATGTGCACTGGATAGATCTTTTAACGAAACCTAATCTAAACTCCCATTATTTATCTTTTACTTATCAAAATTAAACTTACAAAACTTACAAAACTTACAAACTAAAACTTATCACTTATCTTATGAACTGTACAGCGCCGCCCGTTCCCAGGGCGGCCTACTCAAATTCTGTGGCGGCTGCCGCAGGCTTCTCCCAACGGTGGGAGGGCATTGACCCCTCCCTTTGATCTGCCGCAGCCTGTTGCTGCTGCGCTGTGACTGGGCTCTCCCTGGGCTGCCTTAGCCTTGAACCTACGCCTTGGGACACTCTGGGGACTTGACCATATCTTCCTGGGCTGGGGTATCCGACTTGACCTACGGGGGGCTACCGGGGGCAGGAACTCCAGGACCGACGGACCGGGTTTCGAGACTTCCACCGTTGCGACCTGTGGTCCTACCACAGCCGCTGGCTCCGCCTCCCCTGACTCCGCCTTCCTGAACTCGGGATCTGCAGCCTCTGGCACCACCCTACTTGGCCCAGTAGGCGGCCCTTCACTCGCAGTCCCTACCTCCCTCGAGGGCAAGACTTCCAAGGCGGACGGACTGGGTTCTGAGGCTTCCATTGCCACGTCCTGTGGTCCCACCACAGCCGCTGGCTCCGCCTCCCCTAGCTCTGCCCCCCTGAGTTCGGGACCTGCAGCTTCTGCCTCCACCCTGTGTGGATCTCCATCTGCAGTCCCTATCTTCCCTTTACCTGAATCGGGGGCGACCCTTTCGTCCTCCGATTCCAGCTCCTCTTCGCTTGAGTCACTATCTTGGTCGAGCTCCTCGAACTCTTCCTCATCTGACTCCCAACCCCAATAAAGGATCCTACATTTTGCTAGGATGTCCTCTCCCCTGATACAAGCTGCCTTACCAGCCTGTGTACCCTGCGGTCCTACCCGGGGCTGCGAGTCCCCACTCGCAGGTTTGGCCCCTGTGGTTGGCCCTTGTGCACCCGGCTTATACAGTTTGCACTGGTTAACGTGGAACCACTTAGTGCGCCGAGGTACCTTTACGGCGTATACCATGGGACTTGCCTTATCTACAATGCTGTAGGGTCCCATATACAGTGGTTCCAGACTCCCTACTCTGGCATAGTTTCTGACCATGACCTGGTCTCCTACTTCCCACTCCTGTTTCTTGCGGGGTTCCAGCAACAGGCGATTGCCCTGATGCTGCCTTCCCATGTTCCCAGCCGCCTGATCATAAACCTGCTTCAGGCGCTCCAAGAGGGTCTGGACGAACTTGTCCCTGCTTACCTCTTGGAGCTGACCCTCGGTGAGCACCGGCGCTAGCACATGGGTGGGGGTTCGCATGATCCTCCCAGTCACCACCTGGTGCGGGGAATACCCTGTACCTTTCGACTGACTGGCCCGGATCCCCATGAGGACTAGAGGCAGAACCTCCGCCCATTTTTGGGGCGAGTTCATAGTCTCTTTCCTCAATTTCTCCTTCAGGGTCCGGTTCATGCGTTCAACAATCCCGGATGACTGGGGATTGTGCGCTTCGTGCCACTTCCCTTCAATGCCCAAAAGCATGAGGGTGTTCTGCATCACCTGGCCGGTGAAATGACTCCCTTGGTCTGACTCCACGAAACGGGGGAGTCCCCACCGCGAGAACACTTCCTGGACCAAGATTTTTGCAGTACCCAGCGCCGTAGCTGTTTTACAGGGGAAGGCTTCTACCCATTTGGAAAACACGTCCACCAAGACGAGGCAGTATTTGTAGCCTCCCTGGGTGGTGGGCAGGGGCCCTATGTAATCGATCTGTATCGACTGCCATGGTCCCTCCACCCTCCTGATGTGCCCCATGGGCACTTTCCTTTTCTGGGGGTCTGGGTTGTTTGCAGCGCACACAAGACAGCTAGCACAGAACTCGCGGACCTGCTCCCTGAGTCCCGGCCACCATCCCGCCTGCTCTACCCGTTGCCAGGTAACCTCGGGCCCGGGGTGCCCTGCCCCCGGCCCCTCATGAGCCAACTGGAGGAATTCCCTCCTGTGCTGCTGCGGCACAACCCACTGCTCCTCGTGGAACAGCATGCCTTCTTTGACGGAGAGGGTTGCCGTACTGTACGGACCCTCTACCTGCTTGCCCTCAGCAATGGTTCTGAGAACTGCTTTTAGGGTGGGATCCTGGTTCTGGACGATCTTAAGGTCTAGGGGCAATGCTACCCTGGTGTTCCCGGGATTCCCGTCCCTGCCTTGGATCGCTGCCACGGGTCCGGGCCCATAGGGGTCCCAGAAAATGCCGTTACGGGCACCCTCCCTGGCTAGCGCATCCGCCTGCTGGTTGCCCTCCCCACGGGGCTCTGTGGAGGAGTGAGCCTTCACCTTATGGATGAAAATCTCCCCTTCCTCCCCTACTGCTGCTAGGATCTTTTCCAGCAAGGGCTTCACCGTTAAAGGTCGCCCGTCCGTGGAGGTGTATCCACGGCGGGACCAAATGGCCAGGTATTCCATACACGAATTGCATGTGAACATACTGTCCGAGCAAATCGTGTATGGGGTTGGGAAAATTTCTGGGTGGGTAACGACGTACGCCACCGCAGACAGCTCAGCCTGCTGCGCGCTCATGGTGCTGGGGAGCTTAATCGCCAGGGCAAGGTTTGCCGCAGGGTCATAAACTCCACACCCTGTGAGTCGTTCACCAGCGGACACTGTGCTGGACCCATCAACATAAATTTCGCGCCCTGTGGGATGTATCCCGGCCCGCAAACCTATGTTGACTTCCCACATCCCTTCCACCGAACACTGGTGGGCTGTACCGGGGTATACCAAGTTGGCCGCAAGCCTGGGCTCGCAAAGACCTTTAACTCTAAGATCCATCTGGGAAAGGAGAAGGGTCCAGCGCGCAATTCGAGCGCTGCTTACGGTCCCATCCTTAATCCTCCCATCTAGAAGCATCTTAGTTGGTGTGTGATGGGTGAAGAGAGTGATGGGAGAGAGCCCTGTGAAGATCGCTGATCTTTTCACAGCCCAATGCGTGGCTAAAAGATGCCTTTCGCAATTGGAGAAACTTCTCTCCACATCCGTTAACACCCTGGACGAATAGACAACCGGCCTCAGCTTGCCGTGACGCTCTTGGAGCAGCACAGCGCTCAAGCTGTCTCCGCTGGCAGCTACCTCCAGGAAAAACTCCTTCCCCCCATCTATGGCCCCTAAAGCTGGCGCGGTCTGCAAATTCCTTTTTAACTTCTCGAAGGCTGCCTGGCAGCCCTCGTCCCAAGACCACTCGACTCCCTTATGGAGGAGTCGGAGCAGCGGCGCTGCTGTGGCCGCATAGTCTTCGATAAAATCTCTGCAGTAACCGGTCAGTCCCAAAAAGGACCTCACACCCCTTATGGTGTTGGGGATCGGTAACTCCTGCACCGATTCCCTCCTAGCCTTATCTATGGCTCTTTCCCCAGCGCGAATGGTCAGCCCCAGGAATTTTACTTCCTGCTGACCGATACGTGCTTTCTTAGGGTTCACTTTAAAACCCTTTCTCGCTAGCAGCTCCAATAACTCGGCCAGCAGTGGTCCATGCTCCTCCCTTGAGTCCGTAAATAGGAGCAAATCATCCACGTACTGCACTATCTGATTGGGCTGACTAAACTCCTTTAAACTTCCTGCCATACACTGATGGAAAATACTGGGGCTGTTGTGGAAACCCTGTGGCAAACAGTTCCATGTGTACTGTTGTCCTTTGAAAGTAAAGGCAAACTTGTACTGGTCGTCTCGCCGCAGCGGGATGGACCAAAAACCGTTCGAGATATCCAGCACCGTGAACGTGGTCGCGGACGCTGGGATACTCCCTATTAGGTCAGCAACTGCTGCCACCGTGGGCGCGCAGGCGGGGATGTTACTGTTAAGGACTCTGTCGTCCACCGTGGCCCTCCACGAATTATCCGGCTTCCTCACCGGCCATAATGGGGAGTTCACGTGTGTGGCTATCGGCCTCAATACGCCCTGCTGCACCAAGGAGGACATTGCTGTCTCCATATCGGGTTCTGCTTCTTTGGGGAAGTTATACTGCTTTTGGGGCCGGGTCATGGGGTCCCCGTCTACGCTGACCTCAAACCCGGTAACCCTCCCACAATCGTGCTTGTGGGTTGCAAACGCATGCATATTATCTGACACGTACGTCTGCATGTCCGTTGGGACATCCGCGACCATAAGCCCGAGGTCGTAGCCTCCGGATGGCTTCATGGTACACAGGGCCCCTTTACCTTCCTCCCCCGGGATTACCACTACCTTGCCTTTTCCACCCTTGGCTCCCCAGAGACAGTGATTCCTAAGGTCCACGAGGATCCCGTGCTCCGATAGGAGATCTGATCCGAGGATGCCTCTCCCACCCCGCTCTTGCCATTTCATCAGTATGCACTTCCACGTGGTGTGGAGTGCTTCTAAATGAATGGAGAGCGGAATGGAGAACGCGCCAGACTGCTCTTTTCCCGTGAACTCCGCTAATGTGAATGGGACCTTGGTAGACAGTGGTGAATCAAAGGGGCTATCCGTATGAATCACGGTGCATGAAGCTCCCGTGTCCAACAAATAACTACCCTTCTGCTTCTCTACCTCCATCTCCACCAGGGGTCATTTCCACGCATCATAGCTGAGCGGACACAGGTAGACGGGCTGTGCGGGCTCTAGTCATTGGGTACTGTTGGACGGGGCTGCGGCATCTGCGGGGCCGGTAGCGACTGCCACCCTTCCCTGCGAAATCATGAGGGTCCGCATGGCTCCCAGCATTGATTCTATCGCATCGGGATGGATATGCACACCAGCTCCCTTATCGGAGGCAGGCGCCTGGGCTCGGGCTGCGGGATTTTTGTCCCTGGACTCCTTCCAAGGGTTCCTGCAGTTCTTGCGCCAGTGCCCTGTCTTTCCGCACCCGAAGCAAGCATTACTGGCTTGTGGGACGCGATTTCCCTCCTGATGCCACTCCTTTTGATCCGGGACTGCGGGCGGTGCCTCATGCACCTTTCCCTTAAGGGGACGCGCCCCCGTGCTCCTTGTGTTACGGTACCCTACCGTGAGTCGATTTAAGACCGACTCCTCTGTTGTGGCGGGGTTAGTGGGATCAAACCACGCTTTGGCCTGCTCCCTGACGGCTGGCAAACTGTTGGCTACCACACACCTGAGCCAATGAGTTAAGCCGACGCCGTTCAAATAGGTGCGTTCTGGCGCCCCTGGGCAGCTACGCTGGTATACTGGCCACAGCCTGTCGGCAAAAACCTTCGGGGGTTCTTCCTCCATCTGCACTGTCTGTCCCAATCTAACGGATGGACCTTCATCGTCCGCCCCCAACACTTCCAGGACTTCGTCCCTTAATTCCCCATAGGTATGATCTCCCCTTTTGCTCGCATCTGAGAGACACTGTAGTACCGAGCTGTCTAATGAGAACAGCAGCATTTTTGCCTTTTCCCCATTGTCGCAGCCGTTAATGGCTGCGGTCTGCTCTACCTCCCTGAAATGTATGGAAGGGTCGTCTGACTTGGACAGCTTCCGTACGTGACTGATCATAGCCCTCAGCTGGTGTGCATTGTGCGGCAACACAAGCTGGCTGAGGAGATTCCCCGCTTCCCCACCGTCTCTGTCCGGGCCCCTCTTGAGACCCGTGACCGGACACAACGGTCCCGGCTTCACTACTACCTCTGGGGGCTGTACTACCTCGGGGACCTCTTCCTCTACTTCTACCACTTCCTCCCTTACCCAGGTTGCCGAATAGCTGGGCGGCGGAGGGTGCAGTGGCAAATACCTCCTCTGCCTTGTTTGGTAGGGATTTTTGGAATTCCCCACCCACCTGCGGCTGGTGTGCTGACGGGCTGATAAGGCACACCATGCCGTGCGCTTTATTCAGGGCCTCTTTAAGGTTCCCTATCTCTCTCTGGCAGACGCTGTGGTCGGCCCCCTCATGTTTATCTTCAAGGGCCATCTTATATGCCGCCCTAACTCCCTTTAAGCTCTCTTCTTGGGCTTTTATTTGAGCAGCTAGGCGGGCACATCGTTCCCTGATTCTACCCTAATTTAACTTGGCCTCAGTGACCTGGCACTCGAGGTAATCTATTTTAGCCTCATGGTGGTTGGCTACTATCTGGCGTTCTTGATGCAACGCATTTAAAGACGCGATGAGCTGCTGCCCCCCCGCGACCTTTTCCTCCATCTCCACCACCAAACCCGTGATCTGAGCTGCCTGCGCTACGATGACCTGGTCCGAAAGCTGGACTTGCCTTTTATAACACATCAGCCAGACCGCTTTCTCTACCGATTTTCTGTGTTTTTTACTGCCTGTCCACCTGATGGCTGCGTCTAGCGGACGCTTATCCACCAACAGGTCACTTATCCATCTCTTAGTCAAATTAACCTTACCAAACACATAATCGGCTATTCTCTCTTCCATAACATTTCGCCCATTCATACCAGGGTCTAACACAGTACTTTCTCGCTGCCACTGTCCCTTCGTGGTCGCCATTATCTGTAAGGGGTTCGCGTGGCTCTGTGCTTAGCCTGGGTGCTAGTGCGGGGTTAGGCCTTGTTGCCTGTTCTGGTCTCCAGCCAGCCTGGTAGCACTAGACACCTGTGAGTGGTTCGACCCACTCGCCCTTACGGTTCTGACACTGGACTTAGGTGCGAGAGCAGTAAATGCAGAGAAAAACTCAGGTAGACCCGGTTGAATAGTACGAAATGGAAAATCTTTATTGCATATTATTCAAGATTACGAAATACATGTCATGAGCACAGATTAATGACAGTACAAACTTACATACATTTATGCAACTAGGTTTAGGGAAACGAGGAGCGCACGACACATCGTAAAAGGGGGCACACATTATAATTATCCTTAAAACAAAGACCCTCCCCTATCAATACCTGTCCTAATCTAGATCTGTAGGATAGAGAACCATGCTCACCACTCGTGATAACTCGGAGAATTCTAAAACGATGCTCGGATGTTTTCGCCACAGCACCTGACTATTCACGTGTTGATCAGGGGTCTCTGTACCCCACTTGTTTACTCGCTTTGCTCCGGCTAGCAGGCTGGACCGTCTGCTGTCATGAAGATCTGTGTTGACCTCGGAACTCTGATAAAACTCAAAGAAGAGTCTTCCTGTGCCCGACACCAGTTAGCCGGTAGAATTCAAAGAAGAGTCTTTTGACCAGTTCATGCAGTACCCTGTAGAGTTCAAATTGGTCTTTATATTTACGGGCGCGGTCAGGGTTTACTGACCGCGGCGGCACGTGCAGTCGTCTTCTTCTTCTTCTTGTCTTGTTTCGTCTCGTCGGGCCTTCGGGTCCCTACACCGTCTACCGACCCTCGGGATGGTGTACCCGCTTACCGGCCTTCGCAGCCCAGCTCTTCACAGATCTTCGCGGCAAGCCACGAGGTTGACTCCCGGAAGATCAGCGGACCAAGAGCTCGATGGGCCGCAAACGAGAGCCAGGGGTCGAATCAAGAGAAAGATGGACGTTTGTTTACTACAGTTATAGTACTGTAATTCTTTATCTCCCGCCCAATCTTAATGTTCATCTTTTGTCATGTTTTGGCGCTCAAACTTCTTGTATGGGATGGTTCTTGTCGTCAATGGGTTTCGGTGATACTTGTAACTGTCTAAGTACCCGTTAAAGTTTCTCCCTTTGTGGAACCGGCTAGGAGTCTCCCTGGAGGGGTTTTGGGGCCCTCCGAATTCTTGCTGTGAGTACCCGCGAACGGCTCTCTCATCGTAGAGCCGTGGGGAATTTGCGTATCAATGTCTTTGGATGGGCCCTTAATTGCCCAGTACAATAGCCCTCGTTTGTGCATGGAAAACCGATTCCAGCACTTATATTCTCTTAGGTGTACAAAATGCAAAACGATCGCGTCTTGTCTTATTATGCTGAGTACTGTCCGATCTTGCTGAAATGTTTATTGAAACGCCATCTTGTCTGCCTACTGAAAAGTCTAGAAACTTCTGCCATGAGGCGCGGCGGCCATTTTGCAGGCTGCTTGTGTCCGTTTTGAAACATGACAGCATTTTGCTGAAATAAAGCCGTTTTTTACGAAACTGTATGTCTCTTTCTCATTATTTTGAAATCGCGATAATTTGCGAATTTTACAGAAGTTGGTTGCAAACGCTTCAGCCTTGTCTTTTGCACTCGTATACTGGGCTCCACCATCATTGAGGATGGGGATATTCATGGAGCCTTCTCCTCCCGTTAGTTGTTTAATGGTCCACCACCATTCACAACTGGATGTGGCAGGACTGCAGAGCTTTGATCTGATCTGTTGATTGTGGGATCGCTTAGCCCTGTCTATAGCATGCTGCTTCTGCTCTATAGCATGTCGTCCTGTGTTGCAGCTTCCCCAGGCTGGCACCTCATTTTTAGGTACGCCTGGTGCTGCTCCTGGCATGCTTTTCTACACTCGTTCTTGAACCAGGGTTGGTCCCCTGGCTTGGTGGTAATGGTAGAGTGAGGGATATGCTGGGCCATGAGGTTACAGATTGTGGTGGAATACAATTCTGCTGCTGCCCCACAGCGCCTCATGGATGCCCAGTTTTGAGCTGCTAGATCTGTTCTGAATTTATCCCATTTAGCATGGTGGTAGTGCCACACAACACGATGGAGGGTGTTCTCAGTGTGAAGACGGGACTTCGTCTCCACAATGACTGTGTGGTGGTCACTGCTACCAATACTGTCATGGACAGATGCATCTGCGACAGGTAGGTTTTTCCCTCTTGTTGGTTCACTCACCACCTGTCGCAGGCCCAGAATGGCAGTTATGTCCTTCAGGACTCGGCCAGTAGTGGTGCTACCGAGCCACTCTTGGTGATGGACATTGAAGTCCCCCACCCAGAGTACATTCATTGCTTCTTCCAAGTGGTGTTCAACATGAAGGAGTACTGATTCATCAGCTGAGGGAGGGTGGTAATACAGCAGGAGGTTGCCTTGCCCATGCTTGACCTGAAGCCATAAGACTTCATGGGGTCCGGAGTCAATGTTGAGGACTCCCAGGGCCACTCCTTCCCGACTGTACAACCACCCCTGGTGGGTCTATCCTGCCGGTGGGACAGTACATACCCAGTGATGGTGATGGAGGAGTTTGGGACAGTGGCTGAAAGGTATGATTCTGTCAGTATGTCTATCAGACTGTTGCTTGACTTGTCTGTGGGACAGCTCTCCCAATTTTGGCACAGGTCCCCAGATGTTGGTGAGGAGGACTTTGCAGGGTTGACTAGGCTGGGTGTGCCATTGCCGTGTCTGCAGCCAGTGCCGAGTGGTCCGTTTGCAGTTTCATTCTTATAATTTTGTTTCATAGCGGTTTTTTACAACTGAGTGGCTTGCTCGGCCATTTCAGAGGGCAGTTACGAGTCAACCACATTGCTGTGGGTCTGGAGTCACATATAGGCCAGACCAGGTAAGGACGGCAGATTTCCTTCCCTAAAGGACATTAGTGAACCAGATGGGTTTTTAACGACAATCCGATAGATTTCATTACTGATAATAGCTTTTTACTCCAGATAATTTAATTAACTGAATTTAAATTCCCCAGCTGCTGTGGTGGGATTTGAACTCACATCTCTGGATCATTAGTCCAGGCCTCTGGATTACTAGCCCAGTGACATTACCACTACGCTACCGTTCCCTTGGTTGGCCAAACCTTCGAATTCCAAAGTATCTGTTCTAACACCCACTTTTTAAACCTTTTTTCCAACCCTGTTATGTGACGATTCGCGGGTTCCAGAGCATTACCTTATTCAACACTGATTTGTGTGACCTGTCCTTGCAGCACACAGATCATACTCCCTAACTTGACTCAGACTCCCTAACTTTCCAGATCTATGGTCTTTCCCATGCAGGTGCTTCTTCAAGGCCTCCCTATCAAACTGAGCTTTTGCCTGTTCTGTGCAATAACTTATTATCAGCTAAAGCTCTCTGACTAGAGTGTCTTCTCATTAAGTTTTACTGACTATTGCTTTTCACTGCATTTTATATTGCCAGAATAAAGCAAGCCTGTCTTATGATTACACATTCATTCTTCTAACAAAACCCGAAAGTTAATATTACTACAATATAAAGATTACAATTAGCAATTATAAATAAATATTGTGGAATGTGGAATTTCCAAACACCAGTCAAAAAATCTCACACTAAAAGTGGATTTTTACTTACTCAAGCAACATAAACCAAAGGCCATGATCATGATTCTTCCCCACTCAAAAGTGAGTTAAAATGGTGCACGGCCTACTCGCTACTTGTGATGTGGATTTGGCACACCACTCCACTGTGCTAAGTTGCCAATATCTTCTAGTTGAGCTAACCTCATTGTGTCAGATTTTCCACATCCTTTCCTACAACCAGCTGCTTGTAGACTGATTTCATTGCTTCCATATAGGAGATAGCAGAGGCAAGGACCTCCCTGATAACTTGCCTGAGTTTGGGATCTCTCTACATAAAGAAGAAAAGAAAGACTTACATTTAAATAGCACCTTTCATGACCTCAGGACGTCACAAAGTGCTTTACAGCTAATTAAGTGCTTTTTTTGAAGTGTAGTCACTGTTATAATGTAGGAAACGCGACAACCAATTTGTGCACAGCAAGGCCCCACAAACAGCAATGAGATGATGACCAAATAATCTGTTTTTAGTGATGTTAGTTCAGGGATTATTATTGGCCAGGAGAACTCCCCTGCTCTTCCTCGAATAGTGCCGTGGGATCTATTATGTCCACTTGAGAGGGCCTTAGTTTAACGTCTCATCTGAAACACGGCATCTCTGACAGTGCAGCACTCCCTCAGTACTGCACTGGAATGCCAACCTAGATTTTGAGTTCAAGGGGGAAAAATTTGGTTGCTTTGCGCCTCGCGTTAGTGCCCTAATGGGGCGCAAAGCAACCAGCACCCGGGCGCGGCGATGTTTGCGCCGCTCGCGAAATTGACCAGATATTTTGCGGCGGCGCGAAACACTACCGTCACGATCTCCTGCGCCTGCAGATCGTGGCGTCAGTCGAGCGTGCAACGCCCCGGTAGCGCCCCGGACCGGATCTTGAGTGGCGCCCCCTGCCTTACCGCCTGCTGTTAGCAATGACAGGTTGAGGGGAGCGTTTTGCAGTCGGGAAGGGACTGGGGGAGCGCTATTTAAAGGCGACCGCTTTTTTGCCTTTTTTTGTCGGCGACATTTTTGCACCACGCATTCTGAGAGAGAGAGACTTCTGGAGAGATTCGACGTTGTGTGAAGGAGTTTTGGATACTGAGCAGCACTTTGCAGGTTCATTTTGATTTGACCTTCCTTGCATCGATTTAGAAGAGACTGCGGGGGCTGCACTCTGAGCTCTTTCCCTGGGCCTCTCCGTTGTTCTTTCAGCAGATTTGATGTACAGGTCTCTCCAGGCCGAGATTCAAGGCTGCAATGAGCAGGGTGTGGATGGAGAGCAAGATCGACCCTCCCCTTTAAGAACTGGCCTGGTGCCAGTGTGTCTGTGTTCCATTGCTGACTGATATCACATGAGCTTCACCAGCGCTTTGAGTTAGCGCCTCGCTCCTTGGCCTTTGCGCCTTAAGAGAGGTGTGTAGCGCCTGAGTTAGCGCTCCAATCACCTCCAGGGGTGATAAAAGCCAAGTTTGCAGTCGGAGGTGATAATTAGCGGCAGGCGCTAAACTTTGCGCCCGGCCGATAATTGCGCCCCAACTGGGGCGATACCGAATTTCTCCCCCCAAATCTCTGGAGTGGGACTTGAACCCACAACCTTATGACTCACTGGCGAGAATGCTAACATGGGCTACTTAGGGGTTAAAGCCTCATTTAATACAAACAAAATAACTTAGACTACATTGGTGAGAGGTGTTAAAACGGAATACTCCAAGAATTCTGTAATTTTACTCACAACGCTGACCACAACTGTTTGGTGTTCCTAAATTATTGCCATCTACATTACAGAAACTTAAAAAAACACACAATTTTCTTGATGTATTTTAGACACAGTTACTGTCGGCTTCTGCTTCAGGGTCCTCTGTATCTCGTGAACCTGAAAGTCTGTGTACGTACTTCCATGCTGCTGTCACCATAGTTGCCATTAGGTCTGCATAATGTAATTCTATAACCCAGTAACTTTTCCAAATATTTCAGTTCTCTATGCACAAGTTACAGTGTTGTGAGTGAATTATTGTTAACTCCACTAGTAGAAACAAAAATCCGATCACGCAGAGTTTCATAAAGTTTCTGCTCAAAACATGAGTGCTTGCATGTTTCATTAAAGCTAAAATACGATTAAATCAATTGGTAATTTCTTTCAGACCAGAAGAGTGCAGTATGATATAAGTGAGAAATAAGTCCAATCTGTGCAACAAATACTGTATATGGTAATAGATTAAACTAATTCATCATTTGGATTCAAAATAAAGTCCTGGCTTCTTCGTGTTAATATAATGGTACCTCATAGTATTATGATGCTTACAGTAACAAACTACAATTTAAAATTAGGTTTGTTATGAACAGGTGTAATACAATGGTTTGGGACAGTATTTACCCATAATAATTCTTAAATTCCCCACTAAAGGGATTTTCAAGATGGTCACCAAGATGGTCACCACAGTCACCAGTCACTGTTGAACAGAATTGGCTCAGTCTGTGTTATTGCCACATATGCATCTTCAAGTCCGATTGCAGTAATTACAGAGGAGTCTCCCTGCTGTCTGCCACAGGGAAAGTCATCGGAAGAATCCTCCTCAATCACCTTCTCCCAGTGGCTGAAGAGCTCCTCCCAGAGTCACAATGCAGATTCCGCCCACTAAGGAGCATAAATGGACATGATCTTCACCGCGTGTCAACGACAAGAGAAATGCAGGGAACAGCACAAACCATTGTACATGGCCTTCTTTGACCTCACAAAGGCCTTCAACACCATCAACCATGAGGGATTATGGAGTGTCCTCCTCAAATTCGGCTGCCCTCAAAAGTTTGTCACCATCCTCTGCCTGCTTCACGACGACATGCAAGCCGTGATCCTGACCAACGGATCCACCACAGACCCAATTCACGTACGGACCGGGGTCAACAAGGGTGTGTCATCGCACCAACGCTCTTCTCGATCTTCCTGGCTGCAATGCTCCATCTCACCCTCAGTAAGCTCCCCGCTGGAGTGGAGCTAATCTACAGAACAAACGGGAAACTCTTCAAGTCGCCTCCAGTTCAGATCCAAGGTCGTCCCATCCTCTGTCATCGAATTACAGTATGCAGACGACGCTTGCGTCTGCGTACACTCTGAGGCCGAACTCCAAACCATCGTCAACACCTTCACCGAAGCGTACGAGAGCATGAGCCTTACACTAAACATCCATAAGACAAAGGTCCTCTACCAACCTGCCCCCGCCACACAGTACTGCTCCCCGATTATCAAAATCCATGACGAGGCCTTGGACAACGTGGACCACTTTCCATACCTCGGGAGCCTACTGTCAACAAGGACAGACGTCATTGACGAAGTCCAACACCGCCTTCAGTGTGCCAGTGCAGCCTTTGGTCGCCTGAACAAGAGTGTTTGAAGACCAGGACCTCAAACTCAGCACCAAGCTCATGGTCTACAGAGCAGTAGTGATACCTGCCCTCTTGTATGCTTCAGAGACATGGACCATGTACAGCAGGCACCTCAAAGCACTGGAGAGGTACCACCAACGCTGCCTCCGCAAGATCCTGCAAATCCATTGACAGGATAGGTGCACCAACGTCAGTGTTCTCGCTCAGGCCAACATCCCAAGCATCGAAGCTTTGACCACGCTCGGTCAGCTCCGATGGACGGGCCACATCGTCCGCATGCCCGATACGAGACTCCCAAAACAAGTGCTCTACTTGGAGCTGCGACACGGCAAGAGAGCCCCAGGTGGGCAGAGGAAATGTTTCAAGGACACCCTCAAAGCCTCCTTGAAAAAGTGCAACATCCCCACCGACACCTGGGAATCCCTGGCCCAAGACCGCACAAAGTGGAGGAGAAGCATCCGGGAAGACACCGAACACCTCGAGTCTCTTCGCCGGGAGCAAGCGGAAGCCAAGCACAAACAGTGGAAGAAGCGCAAGTCAACCCAAGCACTCCACCCACCTGCCCCTTCAACCACCATCTGCCCCACCTGTGACAGAGACTGTAGGTCCCACAAGCAATTCATCCTCGGTTCCGAGGGACTGCCTAAGAAGAAGAAGGAGAAGATCTGTTGGTCCACCCATAGATCTTAACCTGTCAGTGCTAAGTGCCCATGAAACTGGCATTGTCTGTTACTGCAGTGGGCAACCCCAGTTTAATATGAACATCAGCAGGCCAAATAGCCAGCCTGGGACTTGCATGACACTAACAAACTAATCCCAGTTTGAGTACATGCACACCTTGACAGGATGAATCCATGGACATACATGGATTTGATGGGCTAATCTGGTCCTGTTTCACAGAATCCCCACAATGCAGATAGAAGCCATTTCGGCCCATCGAGCCTGCACCGACACATATCCCACCCTATCCCCCTAACACTAAGGGTCAATTTATCATAGCCAAATCAACCTAACCCGCACATCTTTGGACTGTGGGAGGAAACTGGAGCACCCGGAGGAAACCCACGCAGACACGGGGAGAATGTGCAAATTCCACACAGACAGTCACCCGAGGCCGGATTCGAACCCGGGTCCCTGGCGCTGTGAGGCAACAGTGCTAACCACTATGCCACCGTGTTGCCCAAAGTTTGGGGAGCTACATGGTGCTGACATGTCAGGGAGATTTTCCTGGGCCTGCACTCAGCTTACTGGATTGCCTGGGTGCAGCAAATATTGGAAAATTGGGTGGGAAAATTGGACACATGCCTGTAAAGGAACCCATCTGATTTTCCTACTATTAAAGAAAAGAAAGACCAAAAGCGCCCTTCTCCACTTCCCAGTATTATCCCAAAAGAACTGTGTCCAGACTGAAGGTGACATCCACCAGGACCCTTGGATTTTGGTGTGAATCAACAGTTGGGACAGATACCCTTTGCTTCAATCAATACTTTTGAGACCTACTTTTGAGTTATGCAATAGCTGGGCCCTATTGCAATGTTTATTCCTGGTCTCAGCCACTTTGTCAGTGGCATCCATGTCATGAAGCCAGTATCAGCAGCTTAGAGCGGCACTGCTGTGTGTGTCACGAGTTAGCCTCTGCCATTTGATGTCAAATGCTACATGTGTTCCTGGAGTCAGTCATGCCATTTAGTGTGTCAGTGCTATGTATGTCCCTGAAGCCAGCATATGACAACTTGAGGTGTCAATGCCATAGGTGAATGCTTGAAACTTTCCTTGGCTGTTCACGATGCCATTATTGTCCATCTCCACAGAGCTGGCATCTGCTACTCTAGTTTGGCTGGTGTTTGGTTGTCCCAACAGTCAATGCTGCCACTGTGTCAAGCGTATCCAGAGCCAGACACCACTTGCTCAGTGAAACAGTACCTAGGCGTGCGCCCATAGCCAGACATAGCTGCTCGGTGTGTCCGTGCCATATGTGTCTCTGGAGCGAGACGAATTTGCTCAGTGTGTCATTACCACACTTGTACCCGGAGCCGGATTAAGCTGTGCAGTGTGTCAGGGAAATTCATGTCCCAGGAGCCAGATTAAGCTACTAAATGTGTTAGTGCCAAGCATGTCCCCAGAGATACGCATGTCCCCAGAGATACGCATGTCCCCAGAGATACGCATGACCCCAGAATCAGGCACAGTTGCTCGGTGTGTCAGCACCTGAAGTATCCAGGGAGGCGGTAAGTTAGTGGCAGGGAGCCGGTGTGTCAGTGTCAGGTGTGTCCAGGGAGCCGGTGTGTCAGTGTCAGGTGTGTCCAGGGAGCCGGTGTGCCAGTGCCAGGTGTCACCAGGGAGCCAGTGTGTCAGTGCCAGGGAGCCGGTGTGTCAGTGCCAGGGAGCCGGTGTGTCAGTGCCTGGCAGCTGGTGTGTCAGTGCCAGGTGTGCCCAGGGAGCCGGTGTGTCAGTGCCAGGGAGCCGGTGTGTCAGTGCCTGGCAGCTGGTGTGTCAGTGCCAGGTGTGCCCAGGGAGCCGGTGTGTCAGTGCCAGGCAGCTGGTGTGTCAGTGTCAGGCGTGTTCAAGCAGCCGGTGTGTCAGTGCCATGGGGAGATGGTGTGTCAGTGCCAGGCGTCACCAGGGAGCCGGTGTGTCAGTGCCAGGCGTCACCAGGGAGCTAGTGTGTCAGTGCCAGGTGTGTGCAGGGAGCCGGTGTGTCAGTGCCAGGTGTGTCAGTGCCAGGTGTGTGCAGGGAGCCGGTGTGTCAGTGCCAGGTGTGTCAGTGCCAGGTGTGTGCAGGGAGCCGGTGTGTCAGTGCCAGGTGTGTGCAGGGAGCAGGTGTGTCAGTGCCAGGTGTGTGCAGGGAGCCGGTGTGTCAGTGCCAGGTGTGTGCAGGGAGCAGGTGTGTCAGTGCCAGGTGTGTGCAGGGAGCCGGTGTGTCAGTGCCAGGTGTGTGCAGGGAGCAGGTGTGTCAGTGCCAGGTGTGTGCAGGGAGCCGGTGTGTCAGTGCCAGGTGTGTGCAGGGAGCAGGTGTGTCAGTGCCAGGTGTGTGCAGGGAGCCGGTGTGTCAGTGCCAGGTGTGTGCAGGGAGCCGGTGTGTCAGTGCCAGGTGTGTCAGTACCAGGTGTGTGCAGGGAGCCGGTGTGTCAGTGCCAGGTGTGTCAGTACCAGGTGTGTGCAGGGAGCCGGTGTGTCAGTGCCAGGTGTGTGCAGGGAGCAGGTGTGTCAGTGCCAGGTGTGTCAGTACCAGGTGTGTGCAGGGAGCCGGTGTGTCAGTGCCAGGTGTGTGCAGGGAGCAGGTGTGTCAGTACCAGGTGTGTGCAGGGAGCCGGTGTGTCAGTGCCAGGTGTGTGCAGGGAGCAGGTGTGTCAGTGCCAGGTGTGTCAGTACCAGGTGTGTGCAGGGAGCCGGTGTGTCAGTGCCAGGTGTGTGCAGGGAGCAGGTGTGTCAGTGCCAGGTGTGTGCAGGGAGCCGGTGTGTCAGTGCCAGGTGTGTGCAGGGAGCAGGTGTGTCAGTGCCAGGTGTGTGCAGGGAGCCGGTGTGTCAGTGCCAGGTGTGTGCAGGGAGCAGGTGTGTCAGTGCCAGGTGTGTGCAGGGAGCCGGTGTGTCAGTGCCACAGACTCGCGTGTGCTGGGGAAGCGCTGCTCTGCCGCTGGCCGCTCTGGTTCCCGGTGGATTGTGGGCAATAGGCGATCCAATCAGGGGAAAGGCAGGAGGTGGCGGCGGGGGAGCGGCTGCGAGCCCCGGGGAGACTCTCGCCTCTCACTCACTCACTGAGTGTCTCAATCTCAGAGAGAGAGAGGGGCGCCAGCGCGCGCCGCCGCTGGAACATTCGCGACCGACACAAGGTTCCAGCCGCCAGTCCCGTGCAGCAGCGGCAGTGAGGAGCCGGAGGGAGAGGGAGAGGACGGCAAGGCGGGTGAGTGAGTGAGCCCGCCATACCGCTAATTGCTGGCAGCCTCTCCCGGTGCCGGTTTCTGCGCTTCAAGCCTGTCGGTGTGTTTACAATTCGGGAGACGCGCGAGTGGTTGGGCGGCCGGCCAGAGAGGCTGCGCTGAGTGAGTGAGTGGGGGAGGGGGGCGATTACACCGTGTCTGCTCCCCTCTCCCACCCCCGGGCCGACAGCTCCACCGGACCCGGACAGCGGTGAAATAAAAACCACACGGCACGGCAGGCCCTGGCTGGTTGGCCGGGAGACTCTGACTGACTGACTCCCGGCCCGGGCTCCCTCCCCTCCCGCTGGAGGCTCCGGGCTGTGCCGCTGACAGGCGGGCGCGGCGAGTGGTCATTCCCGGCAGCCGGAAAGTTTCAGCTCCCCCCGGCCACCAACACCTCAGCCGGGGTGCCGCCTCCTGACGGCTCTGAAGTAGGCCCACCGGGGGGGCAGAGAGAGGATGGAGTCAAATCCCAACTATCGGAATTTACTCAGCGGGCGGGCGGCCATAAAAAACTGGGACTGGGGGTGGGAAAAGCCCCGGTTATAATCCAGCGGTTAAGTTTCTGCAGGAGCCGCTCAACTTGGCGGCTTCATTTCTTGACTTCAGTTTTCCATCGGGAAAGAAGGTTTTTCAAAGTGCCAGGCTCACTCAATAAAACCAGAGTGGGGCTGTTCACACCAAGAGTTAATCCCGGGCCAGTTGTGTGTGTGTGTGTGTGTGTGTGGATATATTACAAGAGGTCGTTCACACCACATAACAACTAATAATCATCCCTTGAAGGTGTATTTCTGGTTGCGACCTGCGGTGTAAGTGTGCAATGGTTTTGAGAACTGGTTGCATTCACTGAGAAAGAAGTCGGCCACCATGTGTCTGTCTATCTATGCCAGCTCTCGCCTGAATCAGAAGGGATGTACTTATTGGAAAATAATTTTGAGCCCTTGCACTGAAGTCGGCGTACGTGTGGATTTGCGAGTGTCAGTATCAACAGATTTAATCTCCGCCCTGATGCAATGCTTCGGTTATACAACTATAAACGTTCTGCTAATGAGGAAATTATCTTAACCACGTCAAAAACGGAATACCACAGGGCATCCTTTCAGTTCCTGAAGAGCGGCAAAGTCGCAAATGTTGTGCTAGATTAATTGTGCTAGATTAATTGTACGTGTAATCATGCTGTGTTTTTGCCGGTGGGTATACAGTTTACATACTGAAAATGCTTGGATTTGTTGGCACTTTCGTTTACAAGTCATATTTTTGTGAAGTGTAAACTTGCGTCTTTTGCTTTTGCGGAAACGGGGAAGTTGCAGCTGTTGTCTGACCCGTGACGTGGGTGTGGTTCATTGCTGAGGATTTTTTGTGGCCTCCGCAGATCTTCATTTTGCGGGGGTATAATATTTGCCATGCTGTCACTCTTGAAATAGGAGGCGACGAGACTGCTTAAGAACAATACAGAAGAGATCAATATATAAACGTAGAAGTTTTAAGTGTTTAACTTTCAAGTTTCCTCTTTGCACATGGTTAAGTCCGATATACTTTTGAAATGATTTGACACTTTGATTAAGTCAGCTGTAATTTGTCGTCTTACTTGACAGTGAAAATGGAGAGTATTTTGTGCAGTGTACTGTAGGAAAGGTATTTGGTTGTTCAATGTGAAGTTTATAGTGATAATTATGTCCTTTAATCATGGTCACACAACGCATCAGGGTTCTTCATTGGAAAACCTTTTTTGTCGGTGGGTATGATGGATGGAATTTCTCTACTTTTATATCACTGGCTCCTGTCAGTTTTGCATAATGAGTTCCTGCAGTTGAAGGAACGTGAATTCGAATGCACCTGGAAGGTTGTCAACATTGCCCAGTGTTGCTAACCTCCTGGCAGTAGAAACATAGAACTAGGTTACTTCATGGCTAGGAAGTGTGGGGAGAAAATGTATTAAAAATGGTCTAACATAAAGACTCGATGATGCTGTAATATTTGACTGAAAATTGTGCAGCAAACAGCTAGCCCGTTGTTCCTTGAGGAGGAATGTGCATTTGACCAACCAGAATCTCTGGGGGAATTATTAAATCTTTTGGATGAATTCATGCAAAATTGAGAGGCATCTGCTTTTGAAATTATGGTGCACTCAAACTCCTAACTTATCTGTGATTTTGCAATTGAAAAAGTTATTGTACAGTAGTGTATGTTTTATAAGAATGAAATACTCCTGAAGTCCTGAGTAACTTGGATCTTTAGAGGCATGTTCCATGGTAAGATCCTGCAGTGTTCTTTATCTGTATGTACCTTGTGTTAATTCTTCTACAGATATTTTTCTTCAGAGGCAGTTTGCCTCCCAGATGGGCATGTCATTTTAAAAATTTGTTTGTGGGATGTGGGCGTCGCTGGCAAGGCCAGCATTTATTGCCCATCCCTAATTGCCCTTGAGAAGGTGGTGGTGAGCCGCCTTCTTGAACCGCTGCAGTCCGTGTGGTGAAGGTACTCCCACAGTGCTGTGAGGTAGGGAGTTCGAGGATTTTGACCCAGCGACGATGAAGGATCGGCGATATACTTCTAAGTCAGGATGGTGTGTGACTTGGAGGGGAACTTGGAGGTGGTGGTGGTCCCATGCGCCTGCTGCCCTTGTCCTTCTAGGTGGAAGAGGTCGCGGGTTTGGGAGGTGCTGTCGCAGAAGCCTTGGCGAGTTGCTGCAGTGCATCTTGTAGATGGTACACATTGCAGCCACAGTATGCTGGTGGTGGAGGGAGTGAATGTTTAAGGTGGTGGGTGGGGTGCCAATCAAGCGGGCTGCTTTGTCCTGGATGGTGTCGAGCTTGTGTGTGGGAGCTGCACTCATCCAGGCAAGTGGAGCGTATTCCATCACGCTCCTGACTTGTGCCTTGTAGATGGTGGAAAGGCTTTGGGGAGTCAGGAGGTGAGGCACTCGCTGCAGAATACCTAGCCTCTGACCTGCTCTTGTTGCCACAGTATTTATGTACTGGTCCAGTTAAGTTTCTGGTCAATGGTAACCCCCAGGATGTTGATGGTGGGGGATTCGGCGATGGTAATGCCATTGAATGTCAAGGGGCGGTGGTTAGACTCTCGCTTGTTGGAGATGGTCATTGCCCGGCACTTCTGTGGCGCGACTGTTACGGTGGCGCGACTGTTACCTGCCACTTAGCGACCCAAGCCTGAACGTCGTTCAGGTCTTGTTGCATATGGGCACGGACTGCTTCATTATCTGAGGAGTTGTGAATGGCACTGAACACTGTGCAGTCATCAGTGTACATCCCCATTTCTGACCATGTTGGAGGGAAGGTCATTGATGAAGCAGCTGAAGATGGTTTGGCCTAGGACACTGCCATTTTTGCTATATTTCAAACGTTTGTGAAACTATATCCTGTTGTTGAACCTCCGTTCACAGGACTATCTTGTGGTCATGGAAAGATATAAATGGCAAGGGCTTCTGGGGGACAAATTTTGCACATAATGTGCAATTTCTGTGCTGTTACATTTTTGGAACTACCTGCTGATTGGAGCTGCCATCTTGTGGAAAATTTGTTAAACTTTTTTCTTTTTACACTCAAACTGAGATATAAAGGTACTCCAAGATAGTCCGGTAAGAACATTGTGGACTCCTATTCTAGAGTGTTCCTTTAACTAAATCTTAGAAAAATGAGAGAAACGGTGAAGGGCTAAAGATGGAGACAAATACAGTATACGGATTTTATATTTGACTTCATTAAAGGCGGCTGGTCGCTCGGTGTAACTTTTCAGCCTCTGCATATGAAACATACTTGTGATTTAAAGACCATATACTTAAAAAATATATATAAATAATGGAGTCATAAGATCTGACTACTTCACATTCCGCATGCATTAATGGACATTAATTACCACTGTAGAAGCTGTGATAGGTAAATTTATATTAAGCTGCCTCGTGTACACTTTTTAAAGTGCTTTTATGTCCTTTTTCATTTAGTTGTTTCTGATGGGTTGCTAGGTCTCTGCTAATACTGCTTGAGCCAAGTACAGGAAACTCTCGTTTAAACGGCACCTAAATATCCGGAATTCTCTAATAACCAGCAGAATTCATACTCCGAAAACTACAGTATACAGTCGTTTATAAGTTTTGTTTTACTGTTAAGTAATTAAAGAGTTATGGATTACCCTCAACTGGCATTACTGTACTTAATCAAGCATCTTCCACCATCCATTTAACACAACATTCTGTAGGGGAGTACCCAATTATACTGCACAATTCTTGATTTTTTTTATTTTTGTTTGTTAAAAATAACCTCGGTAGATATACCTCTCCGTTATCCAGAATTTTTAATCAACCGGCACCATCCCAGTCCCGTCGGTGCCGGATACGAAAGAGTTTCCTGTATGTGCGTGACCTGCATTGATCCCAACAGGTGATTATTTTCCTTCTCTCATATGAAGCACACCTTGATTGCTCAGATCAGGAATACACTATGTGGCAGAATTGCTGGTGCAAACCCATTTTGTACCACTGTGTGACATAACTACTTTGATAAAATTAGTAAAGGATCAGCCAAAGTGAGAGGTTTCAAGTTTACAGCTGAAAACTGTAAATTGACACAAATTAATTAAGCAATTTCACTCAACCTTGTGGCCAACCCGCCCTAAACTTCAGCTCATCCACAACTCAGCTGCCATATCCTATCACGTATCAAGTCCCACTCGCTCAACATCCCTGTGCTCGCTGACCTACATTGGCCCCCGGTCCTCCCATGCCTTCAATTTAAAATTCTCATCCTCGTGTTCAAATTTCTTCATGTAAGTCTTTTTTTCATGAACGTCATTAAATGTAAGTCTTTCTTTCATGGTTTGCCCCTTCCTATCTCTGTAACCTCCACTAGCCCTACGACATCTGAGAACTGTTCCTCCAACTCTAGCCTCTTGTGCACCTCTACTGTCTTTGCCTCACCATTGGCGGCCATGCCGTCTAGGCTTTAAGTTCTGGAATTCGTCCCTAAACCTCTCCATCTCTCCTCCTTTTAAGATCTTCCTGAAAACCTACCTCTGACCAAGCATTTAGTGATCCCCTCCTAATATATACTTTGGCTGGGTGTCAATTTTTGTTTGATTATGCTTCTGTGAAGCGCCTTGGGACATTTTCTATCTCAAAGGCACGATATAAACGCATAGTATTGTGATTTCTAGTGGGAGAATGGAAATGTCGCAGTGATTAAATTCTTTCAGATTGAGTATATTGGGCAAAGTGGAGGGAGCTCTACTCAATCTTGTATCCTTATTTTAACTCAGTAGCACTGATAATGTACTGGTTTCTCTGAGTTTGTCCAAGAATTAGAGCACCACTGTATCTATATATACACAGTTACTTATGCAACAAAGCATATGTGTCTGCAAATGCACAGTGGCTTACCAAGTTTGGGAAGAAATATTCAGTGTACATTGCCAACATGACCTGACTTTTTGCACTGATGAAGTGCCTTTTGACCAAAGGGTCATATCTGCTAATTATAATGGCGCTCTAGTGCATATCATGCTGTGATGCACATTGGATTTGTGGGGTAATGATGTTTGACATAATGGGATTCCACTGCTGTGCCACCACTTTTAGTAGGTCTTGGAGTCAGTGTAGGCAGAGTTGATTTTGATATGTCCGCTCCATGTAGAGATTTTCCATTGCATTTATACAAGGATGAGTATAGATGTGGCATGAAAAATGCTTGTACAAGGGAATAACTCGTGTATCTAACCTGTGATTAGAAGTCATTGTCGTCGTTCCCAAGCCACCTAATCTATCCCTCTCCCTGACCACTGTCTGAGGCTGAACCAGATTGTTCACAACCTTGGCATCTTATTTGACCCTGAGATGAGCTACCGACCCCATATGCTCTCCATCACAAGACCACCGACTTCCATCTCCGTAATGTCACCCGTTTCCACCCTTGCATCAGCTCACCTGTTGCTGAAACACTCATCCATGCCTCTCTTACCTTGACCATTCCAATGCTCTCCTGGCTGGCCTCCCACCTTGCACCCTCCATAAACTTGAGCTCATCGAACACTGCTGCCCGTATCCTAACTCGCAAAAGCTTTAAACTAGTAAGATGGGGGGAGGGATCTACAAGAAACGTAACCAGCCAATTATAAACAAAACAGGAAAAGAGAGCATAGGAAAGAATAAAGTAAAGGAGGACATTAATGGTAAGGGAATAAATAGATTTATAGAACAGGAGTCTAAAAAGATGGTTAAACATAAAGTGAGAGTAAATCCTATTAAAAATTAGTTAAACTGTCTGTACAGCAATGTACGCAGTGTCTGTAATAAAACGGGTGCTGGAGGCAATCATGCGTTGTGAGGAACCAGACATAGTAGGGATTACTGAGACATGGCTACAGAAAAATCAGGACTGGGAATTAAACATTGCAGGGTATAACATATTTAGAAAAGATAGAGGGGGGGAAAAAGGGGAGGTGGAGTAGTTGTACTTATTAGGGATAACATAATGGCAGTAAAAAAAGTGACAGTTATCAGCAAGACAAAAATAGAATCCATATGGATAGAGATAAAAGATAATAAAGGATCAATCACACTAAAAGGTGTAGTCTGCAGACCACCTAATAGTGGAAGGGAGGTGGAGGAAGAAATATGCAGACAAATTAGGGAAATGAGTAAAAAAAAAGGATGATAATCATGGGGAATTTCAACTACCCCGATATTAATTGGACAGACGAGGTAGGTAAAGGGGATAAGGGAATGGAGTTCCTACAATATGTACAGAACTCCTTTCTAACCCAATATGTAAAAAGCCCAACACTGGAGGATTCGCTACTGGATCTAGTAATGGGGAATGAACCAGAGCAGATAAGAGAAGTAAAAGTAGGGGAACATCTAGGCAATAGTGACCATAATATAATACGTTTTAAGATAATTGAGAAGGACATAAGTATGATGAAAACCAGGGTAATAGATTGGAGAAAAGCTGATTTGAGGGGCTGAGAATAGAACTGGGGGGGGGGGGGGAATAAAATAGGCAACAATATTGGCAAACAACGATGTAGAACAGCAATGGGAAACATTTAAAACGGTGTTCAACAGAGTGCAGGACCAATATATTCCGCTAAAAGGAAAGAACAAACTAAACACTAATGAGACTCCAGGGATGAATAAAGCCATAAGGGAACAATTGAGGGTAAGCAAAGAGGCATACATTAAGTACATACAGCAGGGGAGTGCATGATGAGGGAGAATATGAAGAGATTAGGAGAAAAGCCAAAAAAACAATTAGGAAGGCAAAGAGGAACTATGAAATTAAATTATCAAGGAGCATAAAACAAAATAGTAAAATATTTTACAGGCACATCAATAAAAAAAAGGAAGGTTGGGATGGGAATAGGGCCATTAAGGGATAGACAAGATAATACCACAGGTAACGATAGAGAGATGGCAGAAATATTAAATAATTATTTTGCTTCAGGGTTTACCAGGGAGATAGAACAGGTGAACATGACATTGGATGATGAGATTAGTAATGAGATAAGTGCATTTAAAATAAAAAGAGGAGATATATTAAATGAATCAAACTCAGAGTATAAAACCCTTGGTCTGGATGGATTGCATCCACACATTTTAAAAAGAATCTAGGGAAGAGATAGCAGAGGCATTACTACACATATTTAATAATTCATTAGAAAAAGGTGTAGTGCCAGAGGACTGGTGGATAGCTAACGTAAAACCTATGTTTAAGAAGGGGGATAGAACATGTCCAGGGAATTATAGACCAGTCAGCTTAACATTGGTGGTAGGAAAAATAATGGAATCCCTCCTAAAGGAGAAAATAGAAGAACACCTAGAAACCAAAAACATAGCAATGAATAGTCAGCATGGATTTCAAAAGGGAAAGTCTTGCTTGACCAGCCTCATTGAATTTTTTGAAGAGGTAACAGAGTAGACAATGGTAATGCAGTAGATGTAATTTATCTAGATTTTCAAAAGGCCTTCGATATGGTACCCCATAATCGGCTGATGAACAAGGCCAGGGAATGCAGAGTCAAGGGACAAGTAGCAGAATGGATAGCTAGCAGGCTTCAAGACAGAAAGCAGAGACTAGGGGTAAAAGCTAGCCATTCACAGTGGCAGAAGGTGGGTAGTGGTGTTCCACAAGGACCATTGCTGGGATCAATGTTGTTCACAATTTATATTAACGATTTAGACTTGGGAAACAAAAACACAATTTCTAAATTTGAGGTTGACACCAAATTGGGGGGAAGGGGGGGGATAGTCAATACTGAGGAGGACTGCAACAAATTACAGGAGGACATTAATAAACTTGCAGAATGGGCATATAATTGGCAAATGAAGTTCAACACAGATAAATGTGAGGTATTACATTTTGGTAGGAAGAATAGGGAGGTCACTTATTACTTGGAGGGTGGGGTACAAAGGGATCTCGGAGTACAAATACACAAATCACTAAAAGTTGCGACACAGATGCGCAACACCACCAAAAAAGAAAACCAAGCACTAGGGTTAAATTCTAGATGTATAGAATTGAAAAGTAGGGAAGTTATGCTAAACCTGTGTCGAATCTTGGTTAGACCACTGTTGGAGTACTGTGTACTGTTCTGGTCGCCATATTATAAAAAGGATATAGAGGCACTGGAGACGGTGCAGAGAAGTGTTACAAGCATGATACCAGAAATGCAAGGGTATACATATCGGGAAAGGATGAACAGGCTGGATCTCTTTTTTGAAAAAAGGCTGAGGGGTGACCTCAGAGGTCTTTAAAATTATGAAAGGTTTTGATAGAGTGGATACAGAGAGAATGTTTCCACTTGTGGGGAAGTGCATAACTAGAGGCCATCAATATAAGATAGTCACCAAGAAATCAAATAGGGAATTCAGAAGAAACCTCTACCCAAAGAGTGGTGAGAATGTGGAACTCGCTACCACGGAGTGGTTGAAGAGAAAAGTATAGATGCATTTAAGGGGAGGCTAGACAAGCATATGAGGGAGAAGGGAATAGAGGGTTATGCTGATCGGGTTAGATGAGGAAAGACGAGAGGAGGCTCGAGTGGAGCATATACGCCAAGGCACAAAGCTCTGGAATTCCCTCTCTAAACTTCTCTGCCTCTCTACCGGATCTCCTCTGCTGCGACGCTTGCTCCCACTACCTATCACTTTGCCCTGTCCTAATAACTTGTGTGTTCGGTGTCAAAATAATGCTTCTGTGAAGCACCTTACGACGTTTTACTGCGTTAAAGGCGCTATATAAATGCAAGTTGTCGTTGTGATTCCTTAATATTCTAATTTCTAGCACCAGCATTCTTTAGTGAGCAACAATTTCACCAAGAAAGCCTCAACAGCTTGTTAAGGGGAGCATAATTACAGGTGTAATTGTTCTTGGACAGCATTAAAAATAGTAGCTGTAAACTACTTATGGAAAGTGGCAAATATGAGCCATTAAAAGTGCTTACAGGTGGAGAGCAAGGTCATTTGAAAGATTGTGAACTTGAGACACATTTTGTATCTTTTTATTCTGTGGAGGTTATATTGGTGTAGAAATGTTTTTAGTATGACCAGAGTAAATACATTCTAAAAGCTGAAAAGATTTGAGGGACTGCCCTTCATTTTAAAGACTGTGACATGAAATGCGTGTCAGGAAGGTAGATTAAACACTGGAAATAATCATCCATCTGCCTGTCTGGGATGAGGATCAGCTTTATCGTTCTGTCCTTGGGACAACATAACAGTCATTTAAGCTGAGACCTGATGCTGTAATCTGGTCTCAGCAATTGAATCTGCTTGAGTGGAGCTGCCCTATTTTATACTGTTGGCAGCTGCACTAATAATATTGGTTTCCTTTTGCTTAAAGAACTGATTTCATACAGAATGTGTGTAACACATTCTGCATGTACGCAAGCATTTAAAAAAAAAGTAAAGTGGCAAACCGAATCAACAGACAATATGGGAGGTGACGAATGAGTGGATGGAACTGTAGAGACCCAGAGGATGAATGCATTGAATCAATGGAGGTGGGGATTTGGGTCACGACTTCACCAAATTAGCACAGCATGACACCTATTATCCTAAGTGAGCCTGCCTCATGCTGGTGCTTGCATTCATCCTGCAAAATTGTGGATGGATTTCAGGATGAACTTGCCTTTTGTTTGCCATAATTTTCATTTGGTCTGCATGTTTCGAAGTATGACCGTACCAAGGAAAGTTTTAATAAAAGTAAAAATTCAATGGGCCTACTATGAAATTGTCCTGTTTGTGCTCATGATTCTACTTGTTCCTGGAATAGGTAGAATTTGATTAGAAATTGCTTGGTCTTATTTTTGTAACTCCACTGCATGGCAATCCCTTAAATTAATCTCTGTGACCCACTTGGAGCATTGTCTATATTACTTGTCCCTCAGCTTGGTTCTGTGCCATGCCAGTGTCAATAAAATATTCATAGTGGATAATCCTGGCACTATAAATGCAAATCACAACTAGGAGTTGATCTTGCTGTTATTTCTATGACCTTTCTGCTTATGGACAGTGATGCTGTGCACAGTTCTTTTATAATCTTTTGTAATGGATATGTGTACAGAATTTTATTGTCTTCCCATGTCAGTAAGTATAGCTCAGATTGTCCAGAAATTGAGATTTATTTTCCTACTTTAAAGGTAACCTGCGTCTAATGGGCACCTAATATCAGAACAATGAATTAATGAATCCAAATTAAGAGATTACTGTCTGTAGAGATCAGGTGAAGTTTCTCTTTAAGGCTGGGATTTAACTATTTCTTGCTCACAGTTGGGAAATGACCTACTGAAACTGGTTTCACTCTCCAGCATTAATGCACTGAGAAGTCTGATCTCCACTCCAATTCCTGAGTTATACTGTCACTTTTGCATTGCATATAGCATCCTTGTGGGGGGTGGGTGGGAAATCACTTCAAAATTCTTCGACACTGAACTAAACAGGATTATAAAAAGTTATAGATAATTAACTCCTGGGAATTGATTTCAGAATTTTTGAACGAAAAATATATCCCCAACAACGGAATAGCTTTTTTGAACAAATCCGAAGGCAGTTTGCAAGAAACCGAGCACTTGAAGCTGCACTAAAATGATCAGATTGGCTTTTTTTATTTATTTATCAGCATTGTAATGTAAACCTTTATGAATGCATTTCTGAACTACAAAAATATACGCAAGTCTTTATTAAAATGGAAAGTTAGTACCAAGTATTTTTTCTACCCATAACTCTATAGGTGAAGTTATACACTTTTTTCTGGTATAGTTATTTCATGAGTTCTTTTGGAGATCCCTAGCTTTTGATTCATTTGAGAGTTGTATCACAGTTTCCTTGATAGATCTGCAAAAAATATCTATTTACATAGCAGTCATCTACGCCATGGAGGTCCTTTATTCAGTCCCTTGTCTGTATTCGTGATCTTATCTAGGGCAACAGTAGGGCTACTAGAGTTGGCCTCAGGACTGTGATTTAAGGAAGAGAAAATCAGCCCGAATTTCCACCCCTGATCACCTATGCGTGTGGAGCTCGGGAGAGAATAGGATTGGGCTTTTTTTTGATGCCTCTGTGTTTATGAATAATGGCCATGGTACTACAGGTGACTGACAACTGTAATTCAACAAGGAGTCACACCTTAAGGAAGGAAATGGAGAAAAATGATGAAGGGGGAAATAAGATTTGTATAATTTCTTAAAAGGACTCATATTTTCTTTTTCTTGCCCATGGTATTGTCCGGTCCATCTAGTGAGGAAGTTTTGTACCTTTTTAGGTTTCTATATCTTTTATTTATGTAGCACTTCAATATAGGCTGCATTTTTGCCTTCTCAACATAGTCATGCTAATTATTTGTGCCCTGATCTGTGAGCATTGTTTGCTTGAAACATGGACCAAATGAGTAATTACTTCAATCCCTTCATGTATTGTTCTTGCAAAAAATAGGCTTTTGTATTTGCATGTAACTTGCAATGAAGAGGAATATAAATCTGGGAGAAAATTCAGTTTTAAATTTAACTGGTTTAACATACTGATTAACATTAAATTATTTTGTAAAGTATGTTATTAAGGAAATAGATCTTGGCATTTCACAGTTCACACATACTCTTTCATGTTCATATTTTTTTATTTTTCATGTACATATTTTATTTTCATACTCTATTTCATGTTCATAATTTTTTATTTTTCATGTACACATTTATTTTCATATTTCTATCATATTTAGAGCAGGCTACATGTAATGCATATTTTGAAACATTTTTGTTATCCCTCCATTCTATTGGGATCTCCATTGAAATGTAATTTATCAGGATCTCCATTTCTGAAAACGTGTATACTGTAATTTTATCCGCATATCTTGCATTCAAATTTGTCATGTATTTGGGGCATTGATGGTTTCATGCTACATTTTGCTCACTTTTACAAGAATCCAGTTAACTTGCCTACCAGGATAACTTTTACACAGATGTTGCAGAATTAATCCACAAAAAAGTAATAAAGCAAAGTTGATGCGGTTATTTTTAGTAAAATGTTTGTGTAGAAACAGGTTGCAGCTGATGTGCTGTGTAACATGGAGCTGTGTCTGCCTTTCCAGTCCCCTGAGTTGTGCTGTGGCAGTTGAATTACATTTTCCAGTGATTATGGTAGTGTGCTTGTGTTTGAATTAACAATAAATAATTGCTCCATTTTCTTTCTCTGGGCTAGAGGGTTAGTTGTATGATAGTGATACAGGTGAAACTCTGTGCAGTGGTCTTAGTGCAGATTTACATTTTCCCACTCACTCCACTGAAGCTTGCAAGATGAATATGTTGTTAGCCTGGATAAAATATCCTTGAGCATTTAATTCCCTCCTATTCCCTCTAGGGACACCCAAGGATTGTTCACAAAAGGCCTCCTCTATAACACTGGTCTGTTTATTTCCCCTTCCCCTTCCCTTCGAAAGAAAGAACTTGCACTTGTATAGTGCCTGATCTCATTTCTGGTTTATGTATGTAGATCTTATGATTCAATGTAGTTGTTGGATTTGACTGTTGAGAGCTGTTTTTCTCTCTGGCAGAATGGTTTACTGTTCTCCTGGCCGACGAAGGGTTTCGACCTGAAACGTTAACTCTCTTTCTCTCTCCACGGATGTTGCCTGGCCTGCTGAGTTTTTCCAGCGTTTTCTGTTGTTATTTCGGATTTCCAGCATCCGCAGTATTTTGCTATCGCACTATATACCAGTTTGTGTTTTATGTATACCTGTTCAACAAAAGGCACTTCTTGTCTGAATCCTTAAACATCTCAAATAACATGACAATTTTCAACTTGCCTTTGTAGACTTTTCGAAATGGTCCCTTGAAAATTTATATATTTTACTTAACTAAGTTATTGACATTCAATAAGTGTTTATGTACAGCCCATTTAATTTATGTGACCATCTGCAAGGCAACAACTTATTTATATAGCAGTTTGTGTGTAATAAAACATCCTAAGGTGCTTTACAGGAAGTAGTAGAGAAGCTGGATTGGGTAACTTGTAGCACGGTGATAGAGATAAGCTTTGCTGTGGGGAGAAGAAACTTTTGACAGGGATAGGTAGTGAGGTGAAGCAGTTTAGCAAGAGAATTCTGCTGGCCTGTAGCTGATATTCTGATTGGTCAAACTCACCACGATGACGGATCTCCTCTTCATACAATGTTGCGGAATTTAAATATATTTCAGCCTTTGCCAAGGCTGGGGGCAGGGGAGGGGAAGTGAAAAGATATCCAATGTGAAGGCATAGAACAAGTCTGTGGATAAGTGACCGATGTATGCAGCACCTGTCACCCAGTTTGATGGCTGGCAAATGGAAATCCTGTTGTATAACAGGGTACAAGTAGGGCTCCCTTGTTTGGCACATTAGGATATTTTGGCTCAGTGCTCTTGGCACTTGGGTGCCATCTGCTAAGCCTTGTACTCCTGGGAACCCTTGCATCCAGGAAATGTTCTGTGCCCTCTTGAGATGATGCTTCTCTTCCACAGGGAAAGTGAAGGTGTTCTGCCTTGCAAACAAGTTATGTTTTCTTCACTTGCATATAATTTGGTATGTGTCACCAGTAGTAACTTGGAAGCATCCATTGATAATCTCTGACTGCAACCTCTTCGTAGTTGACCAAGCCATCCTCGTTCATGATCCAGTCCGTTTAACTTGCGCTTCCATGGTACAACTCCTACCTGTCCCAACGCAGCCACAGCATCCCAAAATGGCTACGCTTCCCATCCCCGCACAGTCACCTCTAGGGATTTATCCATGGCCTCCTCATCTACATGCTGCCTCTCAAGTGACATCATATGCAGGCACAGGATCAGTTTCCACATGTAAAGTGACGGCATTCAGGTCTACGTCTCTTAACACTCCCCTTGATTCCACACCCATTACACTGCTTGTTTGTTTCATCAATTGGACATCAGGAAAACAGATGCCGAAGTTTTCAGACCTGCCATAAACTCTACTCCCTTTCCACATAGTTTAACCTCCTCCCCAGCTACATGCTCAGGTTGTGCTAAACCTTGGTGTTCTATTCAACCCAGCTCTGAGCTTCAAACCCCATGTCCTATCCGTTACCAAGATTGTTTACTCTCATCATCACAACATTGTCTGCCTGTGTCCCTATCTCAGCCCCACCACTACCAAAATTTGTTTAGTTTCTGTTACCTTTAGGTTCATTTTCTCCATTGTCTTTCTTCCAATAAGCATCAACTTGTCCAAAATGCAGTAATGTGTGAATTGTCCTGCTGTCCATCAATCATTTCTTGTTGATCTGCAGTAGCTTCTCGTCCCTCAACACACTCAATTCAAAACCTTCATCCTCAAATGCCCCAAGCTACCCCTGCATCCTCAAATTCTGGCCATGTGTGCATTCCTCCCCTTCACCCTACTATTGGTTGCACAGCCTTTAGCCACCTCAGCCCATCTCTCTGGAATTCCCTTCCTAAACTCATTCCACCTCCCTATTTCTTTCTCCACCTTTTAAAATCCTTCTTAAACATCTTTTGGTCACCTCTGATAGAAATAGCTTGGTGCTGGCTTCTTAAATTCTGTCATTATGCATAAGGGATTAAAACCCTGCTCATAGAAGAACATTCCCGCTCACCTTTGTTGTAATCATTGTTTTTCTTAGTCAACTGAGAGATTGGCCACGCCTCTCAATTCAAATACATACATTTTGTTTGATTTGTTCAAATATGTTTAGTTAAGTAGTTTCTTTTGAATTAAATTAAAAAAAAAAAATCCCAAAAAAAATCCACAAGGTTCTGGACTCCAGGATATTGGTTAGCCTTTTTTAACATCAGTGAAGGCATGGGATAAAATAACCAGTAGCTGAGATGATCTGAAAAGGGGCTCTCTGTTAGTTTCCTGGACATGCTATAAATTTTACCTACGTAAGTGTGCATTCTTTGTGGGACATGGGGAACTCTGGTTAGCCTTCCCGACTAGTCTGAAACAATGGAAGCCAAAATATCTATAAAGTTTTTTAAAAAAGCAAGAGAAATCCAAGAACATCATAACCTCCTGCCAACTCTCGTACCATGGCTCAGTATCTGTTCTTTAAATTTATCACTCTTAAGCCTTCTAGCGATGTTTTTTCTCCATTAAAAGGCTAGATAAATGCAACTTGTTAATCAAAAGGTTAATCATAGCTAACATGCTATACGTTTGAACCTATAATAAATACTTTAGTATGTTTGAAGGAATCCTGATCAACCAATGGAACCCAGGGATGGAGGCAAGACCCCTGGTTTCAGATAGAGAATGGAAGGAAAATTCATGTAATCTGTTTGACCTCTTGAACAATCCTGCTCGCTGATCAGAGTGGCATTGATGCAGATTGTGGTGTTGATTGGTTCAGACTACTTCGCTATTGCAGCTGAAGAATGTTGCACAACATTACAGCAAGAAAACCAGAAGTAAAAATAAATGTAAACTTGGAAGTTAAAACTGAAAACCCCCCAGAAAATGCTGGAAATACTCAGCAGGTCAGACAACATCTGTGGAGAGAGAAACAGAGTTAACGTTTCAGGTCGAAGTTAAAACTTAAGTTGCTTTTGCAGTCTTGTCACCAACAGCGTGTTTATCTAATTGGAAGTTTTTGGTCAGTTTATCAATTTGTCATCTTGGTTTTGTTCCTGCTCAACTTGTGAACCAGCTTTCCTTTTTTGTTGCAAGATTTTTTCCCCCTGTGTCCTCTCTTTCCATAGCCTCTGACTTTTTGTATTAAATTAAATTTTGTCGGTAATAACAACAGAAAATGCTGGAAACACTCAGGCCAGGCAGCATCCGTGGAGAGAGAAACAGAGTTAACGTTTCATGAAGGGTCCCAGACCTGAAACGTTAACTCTGTTTCTCTCTCCACGGATGCTGCCTGGCCTGCTGAGTGTTTCCAGCGTTTTCTGTTGTTGTTGTTTCAGATTTCCAGCATCCGCAGTATTTTGCTACTATATTTTTGTCGGTGATGTTTTTCCAAGAAAAATCTATAAATCTGCTTGTCAAAATACCAGTGGGCTTTATCGTAGTGAATTTGGAAGATGCTTTGGGCAGGAAAAAAAATACTACAGGATTAGCCTGGACTGATCCGAACCACTCAAGCATGAGTTGTTCATTAAAGCTGCTCTGCTCTACTTCCGTTGTTGCAGACAATGATCCAATTGGAGCTTAATGAATCCGACCTACATCTGTTGCTATTAAAACAAAAAGCAACCAACAAACTAAATGGAAATCCCTTGACAGATAAGAGGTGTGTAATGGAAAGCAGTTCAGTTGAGCTCTGCTGCACTTTCAGAAGGTAATCAAGAATGTGAAAACGTAAGAGGTGCAAAGCTGCCAGCCAAACCAGGATCTGTGTGTCTTGGGCTTCCTCATTTCAGCCGCCTTCATATCAGGACACTTTTGGAATACAAGTACAGGCAGTCTTGCCTCTCTTTCCTATGGTATCTACCGTTTAACCATGTCTTGACTGAACTAAGAGGCTATAGAATCAAAGGTACTAATGCACTCATGGCCACAGCTGGCTTTGATACTGATGCACATACTCAAACATGCTTTGGAGGCTAAAAGAGAGGATTGGATTGAAAAGTGAAATTGGTCCTGTAATTAACTAATTGAGAATCTTAGATTTAGTTTGACAAATTGGATAATTAATGCAGAATATTTGGAGTCCCTGAAAGATTTGAGGGTTATTAAATCCAAATTTTGACCTTTACCTCGAGAGGCATGAATTTTGCTTTCAAAGGATACTAAGTCTATGATCTAACAACCAAACAAACCAATGAAATTTGTTTCGAAGCCCTAAAATTGCAGCACAACGTTAACATTTTACAAAAACGAAGGAAAACAAAGCACTCTTATCTGCAGGTGATGCCTGATTTCCAGTAGTGATGGTTTTCCCCCAGACCTCCTGGAGAGTTGCAAAGATTTTGAGCATGTCAAAGCAGCATTAAATGACATTTTGTACAGCATGTTCTACCCCACAGGATTCTGCATGGATATAGAGGACAAAGCAGCCGCATTCACCCTCCAGTAACTGTGCCAGAAAAACTTTGTTTCCGAGTAGATTTGTCCCCTGCAAGCCATTATTGCCTTGTGTGTGTCAGTGATGCACAATGGCACACAGTGCAATAAAGAATTGCTGGCGTGGTACAAAGTTGGCTGCTTCGCCGAAATGGAAAACTCTGCCCAACCCACTTAAAAATAAAGCAGGACTGTGTACTTAGTTCACAAGAAATGCTCAATATCCTTTTGATATACCCAACAGCAAATACTATGATGCTCAAATAGTAACAGATGCAGGCTGGTGGTTTATTGGTGTGATTTATTTGCCAATGGAACAGTCTCCGAGCGCATGTAAGTTTGTTTTGTGTAAAGGAAGCTTTTTTTTTTTAGCAATGTTTGTTTTAGGTGCTTATGCCATGTTGGAGATAGGTGATAGGAAAAAGGGGATGCCTGACATAAACCCTTATCACATTTAAAAGGTACTTGGATGTGCACTTGAAGAGCTGTAACCTACAGGGCTACGGACCTAGTGCTGGAATCACAGAATCACAGAATCCCCACAGTGCAGATAGAGGCCATTTCGGCCCATCGAGCCTGCACCGACACATATCCCACCCTATCCCCGTAACCCCACGTATTTAATCCCCCTAACACTAAGGGTCAATTTATCACAGCCAAATCAACCTAACCCGCGCATCTTTTGGACTGTGGGAGGAAACCGGAGCACCCGGAGGAAACCCACGCAGACACGGGGAGAATGTGCAAACTCCACACAGACAGTCACCCGAGGCCGGATTCGAATCTGGGTCCCTGGCGCTGTGAGGCAACAGTGCTAACCACTATGCCACCGGAAGGTGGGATTAGGTTGGGTAGCTCTTTTCCAACCGGCACAGACACAATGGGCTGAATGGCCTCCTTCTGTGTCATAATTTTTCTATGATATCCAAGTTTGTTGTTCACCTGTGTATACTTGGAGCGGGGAAGAAAGAGCGGCATGAGTGATGGAAGGAAATGTTGTCCACTGAAGTTACGGAAGGGGGCAAATGCTGACATATTTTTTCTCTCTCGGGTATTCTGTTCACAGGTGTAACATATGAAATTGATGAGCAGGTAAAGACCAGCTGGTCCACCAAGCCTGCCACAGACTCGTGCTGGCTGGAGCATCATGATTAGACACTCTCCCACCCCTGTAGCCATGTAATCTCCTTGAAGCGGTTTTAAAAAAAAAGGAAAAACCCGGGGAATAAATAAGGGAAAATTTCTCACCGACCCCCCTCAGGTGATCAAAAGGCGATCCAGGAGATCGCATGCACCATGTGTTCTCTGTAAAGCCGCTTTACGAAATATGAAGTGGAAGAGGGAAACTAGGTGTTGGATCAGTGGTGGCACTCTCACCATTGAGTCAGAAGGTTATGGGTTCCAGCTCCACTCAGAGACTTGAACACATAATACAGACTGACTCTTCAGTGCCCTACTGAGGGAGTGCTGCATTGTCGAAGGTGCCATCTTTTGGATGAGACATTAAAACGAAGCCCCGTGGGTGAACATAAAAGATCCCCAAACACTATTTGAAGAAGTTCTGATGAAAGGTCATCGACCTGAAACGTTAACTCTGTTTCTCTCTCCACAGATGCTGCCTGACCTGAGTATTTATTTCCAGCTTTTTCTGTTTTTATTTCAGATTTCCAGCATCTGCAGTATTTTGCTTTTGTACTATTTGAAGAAGAGCAGACGAATTCTCCCGGTGCCCTGGCCAATATTTATCCCTCGGGCAACATCACTAAAATAGATGATCTGGTCATTAATCTCATTGTTGTTACAGAACTTTGCTGTGTGCAAATTGGCTGCTGTCTCCCAACATTACAACAGTGACTGCACTTCAAAATTACTTTATTGGCTGTGAAGCGTTTTGGGACGACCGGAGGTTGTGAAAGGTGCTTTAAAAATGCACGCTCATTTTTTCTGTCATGTCAATGATTTTTTTTTAAAAAGCCTTTCTATTGTGACCATTTACCCCTTAAGGAAACATCCTGAAGATGGGAGAAGCCCAAGATGACATTTAGACATTTTAAGCTTTAGACTTTTTCTTCCATCTATTTCACTCTGCATCCCTCCCCCAATCTGGGCTGTCAACTTACTTTGGTTTCTTCGTCCAACAGGAACAAGGGAGGGATTGAAATTAGTTATTGGGGAAAGTGAAAGTAAATTTTTATTTGCTAATTGCTAAATCTAAACTAAGGCGATGAGAAAATGGGCCGCAGACAGCAAGTTTATATATTCCAAGGTTCCAGTTACTATCATCCTTCTGGGTCTTTTGGCAGGTCTACATGAGAAATTAGAAAATTACCAAGCAAAAGGGTAAGAAGGGGAAATGCCAGGAAGAAAGGGAGAATTTATCTTTCAACTGATTGGGAACATGCAAGGAAAATAGCAAAATATGTACTGTTGCACAGGGTAATTACAGAATTTACAACTAAATTTTACCTGACACTGGACTCTTGGCTATGTAATATCATAGGAGGAGACTTTAACTGAACCCAGCATATACTCTTGAGAAGCAAAAGCCTATCATCTAAAATGGCAAAAACCCTCTGCAGATACTGTTGAATCTGTGTGACGGGATGTCTGACATTTCATTAACTTTTGGCAAGACTGTTTCACCTTCTGTCCCCCACATGCAAACTACTTGTGCATACATTTTCTCTTTGTGCCTCTCCTGTGGATACAGAACAGTTTGCAGTATTAGAAGGATACATCATTCAACTCCCATTGTGGACTGGGTTGTGGTGGCTGTACATCTCTATTAGGTGCCTGAGGAGCTGTCCTATCCAAATACACATTTGGCTGGTAGATTTTTTTTTAAGGCATAATCATACACTGGGCATGTTTCCATATTCAATAGGTGTGTGAAAGATTGATGTTGGAAGAAAAACTATTAATAAACTGTCCTATTGCTACTATTACTTAATGACTTGCTGCTTTGGATCAGCATTTAGGAACCATGCCAGAGTTGGCTGGATCAGCAGGCCACACGCAAAGGCTTCTTCTGCCTGAGCTAATGTTCCGTTTTTATAATGTTATCCTGCAGCTTTTGGAGGAATGTTTCTCTCTTACGGATTGTATTTAAAAATATTGTTGAATACCAGGAGACAGATTTTGCAGTGCAAATACTTGCAAGCGTTTTGTGAATTTTTCATTTGTACCTAAGTCAACAATTTGCCTTGCTTGCTTCTGCTTTGTTGCTAGGGTTGTCTGACTTAGTTGTTATTGTGGTTCAGTACTTCCTTTTTCTCTGTCTCTGTCCCTTTCTCTCTCATTTTTGTGGACAAGTTGCATAAACTTGGCTTGTATATCCTTGAGTATAGTAGATTGAGGGTGATCTGATCAAGGTGCTGAAAATGTTAAAAGGATTTGATAGGGTAGATACAGAGAAACTTTCCTCTGGTGGGGAATCAAGAATGAGGGGACATAATCTTAAAATTAGAGCCAGGCCATTCAGGAGCAAAATCAGGAAGCACTTTTTACATGAAATAGAAATTTAGAACTCTCCTCCTAAAAAGACTAATGCTGGGACAATTGGGGCTTTCATGACTGAGATCGATAGATTTTTGTTAGTAAGGGGTATGGAGTTGAGGTACAGATCTGCCATGATCTAATGGCCTAGGCCTATTCCTATGTGTCTCTGTCTAGAAAGCAAAGGATTGTGGGGAGTCATGGCTCTACCAACATCCATCGCATGAATGAAAAGTCTCTTCATTCTATGGTCCCATTACTGTAAAGACAGTTTTCACTTTGCTATAAATGATGAGAGATAATTTCTTCCCAATATTGCTTTCTCTGGCTGGAGGAAAAAGAGGGAAGAAAGTAGTGTTGAAACCCAGTCATGGCAGCTGACCTGCCATGTGGTAGTGGGGAATGCTTTCTGGCTTGTAATTAATGTTTTGCTTGACGAGCTGAATTTCTGTGATGGCAGTACTACCTAGAATTGCATAGAATGTACAGCACAGAAACAGACCATTCGGCCAAACTGATCCATGCTCCACACAAGCTTGCACATCTTAAACTGTCCACTTCAAGAGGAACAGTGACATTTTCTTGTAATTTGTTTGTTTCACTGAAATGACAATGGTAGTGACTGTGAAAGTAATTTACCTTTGTACACATGTTAAATCACTTTCTACATCTATTGTACAATGTGACCTGCTGATTGCTTTTTGGTATTTGTAAATGCAGAGTCTGGAAATCAGTATTACTGAACAGACCAAGGAATGAGCTCGTGGTACTAAGTACTTCATGATCTGTCTAGCCGTTCTCTGGTGTCAAGGAAATGGGCATCTGTGACAAATTGAGAATGTATGGGTTTTTTAATTGATTTAACTACAGAATTTATATTGCTACTGTAAGATGCAATCAGAGTATCTGAAAATCTTTTTGAAAATCAGTAAGTGACAAAAGTTTTATGCTGCTCTGGTGTGACCTACTGGTTAAACCTTGTGCTACAGTTAGCTTGAAGCTAAGTTTAGTTATGATATTTGGTGATTTTACAAATAGAGGCCATTTCCCGCCCCTCTTCCCCCACCCCCACCCCTACTTCAGTGTCCTTTTAGCCATCCTGTAGAGAGTTTCTCTTTTTCCC
This sequence comes from Squalus acanthias, assembly GCA_030390025.1. Lineage (NCBI taxonomy): Eukaryota > Metazoa > Chordata > Chondrichthyes > Squaliformes > Squalidae > Squalus > Squalus acanthias. The sequence continues at coordinate 40,351,585 of CM059438.1, forward strand.
CATAAAAAAAAAATCATCCTTCATATACTAAGATTGTCTTGGGACAAATTTTATGATTATTTGTGTGCTAACAATATACAGTGAATTTCTAGAGATTGTGATACTGCATGGCGGAAAGATTGTTTAAACAAAAATCATCCTATAAAGTATAGTGCTTTGCTCTCTTTCAGCACATTGTTTAAAAACCAAAATGTTATTTTGGGGAGCTGTTAGTGCTGCAACAACCTTGTTGTGCAAAAAGTTAGTACTTTGTAAAGGAACATTAAATATCAGTTCATATAAATGCATAGGAACTTTTTTTTGACACTGGTTACTGACCTCCGTGGAGTGCAATGCATGGCCAGCAGACCGGAGATATACTGTTGGCTGTACTTGGTGTTGAGCTCAGTCACAAAGGAGCAAATGCACATGAACAGTGTTCCACTGCTTGACCAGTTAAATTTTCATGTTGGGAGACAACAAGCATTTCAACAAAGGAATTTAAACATAAGGATTAGAATTAGAAGCGTTAGGGGACCAGGAGCTAATTTAGGTAAGCAAGGACAGTGGTGATGGGTTAGTGTGATTTGGTGTGGGATAGGAAATGGGCAGCAGCATTTTGGATGAGCTGAACTTTATGTTGGATTGGGGACACCAGGTTGGCCTGGATAGCATTGGGATAATTGAGTCTGGAGTTGACAAAGACAAAAGTGGCAGATTGGTGCGGCATTGGCAGATATTACCGGAGCTGGAAGTAGATGGTCTTTGTGATGGAAAAGTTATGGGGTTGGAAACTTGGCTCAGTCAGAGAAGGTGCCAAGGTTGCAAACAGTCTGATTCAGCTTGAGGCAGTGGCTGGAGAGGGGGAAGGAATTGGAGGCATGGGTACAGAGCTTGTGGCGGGGGCCAAAAATGATGGCTTTGATCTTGACTATTTAGCTGGAAGAAATTGCAGTTCATCCAAGCCTGGATGTTAGTAATGCAGTCTGACAACACTGAAGCAGTGGAGTGGTCAAGACAGATGGTGGACAGGTAGAATCGAGTGCTGTCGGTATACGTGTAGAAGTCGATCCCATGTCTGCCAAGGGTTAGCATGGAAGGGGGGGGTGGGGGGCTAAAAAGAGTACCTCTGGGCGGGGCAGGGGGGGGGGCTCCGACGTGCTGAGGTGGGAAGAGATGCAATTGTTCGAGATGCTCTGGCTACAATTGGATGGGTAAGAATAGAACCAAGTGTGGGCAGTTCCATTGAGCTGGACAGTGGAGACGAGATGTTGGAGGAGGATGTTGTGGTCAACAGTGTTAAACGGTTCAGAGTGGACAATGAAGGATAATACACCATGGTCACAGTCACAGAATATGTTGTTTGTGGCTTTCATTAGGGATGTTTTGGAGCCATGGCAGAGTAGAAACCTGAGCTTCAAATGGGAATTTGCAGGAAAAATGGGCATGAATTGGGAGGTGACAATTTTTCAAGGACTTTGGAGATGAAAGGGAGATTGGAGATGGGGTGGTAGTCTGCAAGAATAAAGGGGTTAAGGGTGGGTTTTATTGAGGAGGGGTAATGATGATGATTGGTTATGAAAGAGATGGATACAGTACCTGAATAGAGGGAATCATTCCATTGTCAATGAGCATTGGGGCCAGGAATGGAAGTTTGTCGCTAGCTGTTTAGTGGGAATGGGGTCAAAGGAACAGGAGATGGTTTTGTGGACATGATGAACTTTGAGGGTATGAGAGAGAGAGAGAGAGATGTGGCTGCAAGGCTAGGGCAGGGAGTAGCTTTGGTGGAAGTTTGGCTTGGTAGGTGAGGGGGAGAGGGAGTTGAATTGATTGTCACCAAGAAATGCAGGAGCTCTTCACACTTGTTTTTGGAGGCATGAGTGGAGGGGATTTTTAGGAGATGATTGGTAGTGGGGAAATGAAGCTGGGGGTCACCTTTGCCTTTGAAATGAAACCTTTGCTCTGCAGAAGATTTCTGAAGCAGTGGGTGGTTTTGGCAGATGAGAGGGAGGCCCAATGGTGCTTGATGCTATTCAGCCAAATCTTGTGATGGATGGCTAAATCAGTTGTATGCCAGATGTGCTCAAGTTTGCCACTCACCCCCCCCCCCCCTCCCCCTGTCGCCCCTGGATTCGAGGGAGTGAAAATGAGGACCATACCAGGGCAATGACCAGGTGAGAGTAAAGATTTTGCTGGGGACAAGAGCATCGACAGTGGAGGTGAAGGCGTCGTTCACCAAATTGGCAGTTGTAGAGCTATGATGGCAAATAGAAGGCGAAAGGCTAAGCAGTTAGAAGTTTAAAATAAAGTGTATTTTCCAGGGATGCATACAGAGGAAAGTGGGATTGGGAAGGGGATCTAAGGAAGTGGTCGGAGTTGGCCTTGTCATTGAAAGCATGGGAGTGGAGAGGCCACAGGTGGTGACAAGGTTGAGGGGGTGGATGTGAATATGGGTAGGAGAGTTTATATGGAAGTGGAGACTTGGGGAGGACTGGACGGCAGTAAATTAAGAGGAGCGGGGGCAAGGGAAACTAAGAGAAAGATTGAAATCACCAAGAATAAGGAATTGCATAGTGCTGAGGGTGGAAAGGAGGGAGGATGTCAGTGAGAAAGATGGGATGCAGCCTGTGGAGGAGAATGGGGGCAGTGGATGACAATGTTTTTAAAGAGACGTGAGATCAAGGTGGGATGCTTGGCAGGTGGGAGGGTTGGGTGGAGTGGAGGGGAGTGAAGAAAGACCAGGTTTTTTGCAGGCGAACATACATTCTGGAGGGGAATACGGAGAGGAGTGGTGATTGATCCACTGGCAGAGTCCAAAGGGGTAAGGGTGGGTGCAATGACAAGATTGTCAAGGTTAGCCCCAGCAGCCGTGCTAGGTAGGAAGATTGGCTGCAGAAGGGAATAACACCATTGGGATTGCTGCTCATAAGGACACAGTGACTGGTGCAATGAAAGTGTGATTTATGAACTCCAAGAAGCCCAACAGACTTCCTATGGACTTTTTAAATGCGACTTTACCGTATATTATATCTGGTGTGAAACCCAGGTGATGTTGAGGGATTTTCTTGCACCTCTTTGCTTTAATGTGCTTGGATGTTCAATTGCTGACTTGATTCCCAAGTTAATGTACTGCTTTTTCAACGATGTGCATCATAAAACACTTAACATCGATGCATTGATTGAAACTGGTGGGACTTTTGTGCCATCTTAAGAGTCTTGTAAAGAACGCTTTTCATGCTGGTACTCACAGCATCCAACTAAGTTCCTGAGGATATTTTACTCTGATTGCCAGGGCCACAAATCATTGACTCAATAAAATTCAATTTTTATTACATAGGTTTGTGGGATTTTTAAGCAGTATTTTGGCAATCGAATTCTACCGTTCTGCCTATGAAAACCATAAATTGTTGTCCCGAACCGCCTCGTGTGATGCCAGGTTAGATTTTGTAGGTCATAAGTTCGTTTGATGTTTGTAGTAACTATTGCTGTTGCCGAATTTAGAATGAGTGGTGTAATTAGTTGATACAGTACATGCTTTGCCCTGGTGAAACCTGATTAGGCTGGTAACACATTTGTATTGACCTCAACATTTTTTCCAATGTTGGGAATTCTTAAAGAAGGAAATTACAAGCGTAAGTGCACTCGTAAATGCTGCAATGACCTGGTGGAATTGTTGCATAAATGTTGCAAGGTCAGTAAACATTAATAAAGGAAATGAAGTTGTGACAAGAAATAAATACATTCTGCAGAGATATTTTGGAACCCCTTAAAAAAAAAAAAAAAAAAAAAAAAAAAAAATGTTTTTAAAGAGGTCAATGATGCTATATTCAGGATGCTGGTCATTTTAAAAGTGAAAATTAGCATCATATTGGGAGCTTAAATCAGTAGCGCTTTCTTTCTAATATCTGTTCCTTGATGTAACAAGATTATAGCCCCGTGGGTGTAATCTGACAAACATTGTTGTATGAGGTTGAATATATTATGCTCCAAATAGATCACAGTGCTGATGTCGATGGTTATAGCTTCAAAGCATTGAATGAACTGATAGATATTTTGTACGAAACACATTTTGAACATAAAGTGGACTTGTGTATTAAATGAATATTGAATGTTAAAGTAACACAACTTATTTCAGAATGTGTTTTTCAGCCATTTGGTAATGTCAGCAGGTGGTTTTAATTTTAGATTATGCAATTTAATTGCTCCTGTACATTTACAACTGTCTTGTTTCCATAAGCAGCAAGTATAACTCCTCCTCTTGTCGGCTTTAGTTCTCTCCAGTTCTTCATGTCGGGATTAAAATTGTTTGAAAACAAAATCTGCACATGGGGAATTTTAAAAAGGGCACCACAGAATTGACTCTTGCTTCCATTGTTTGGGACGTAGCATATTTCGTTACTGATGTCTGGCTTGGTTGGCAAAAGCTTTGAAGGCCGACAGATATTTAAATTTTTAAAAATAATTTTACTATTCGTGCAGTGAGCTGAATTGTCTACCACCATCATTTCAAAATGCTAGAAACTAAGGCTGCAGTTATTGGGTGCTTTTGTACCAATGGAAAGTGGTTTAGGATGTGCATTGATGTAAAAATGGCAGTATAATTTGGGAGGAAGCCAACAGTCTGACTCTTGGTGCATTAAAGGCAAGTAATGTGTGACAGCCTGTCCAGGAGGTTTAGACATTGTGCCAGATGGAGTATAACTCTAGTCCCCACCTCCTCTTCCTCCCCCCCCCCTCCTCTTCCTCCCCCCCCCTCCTCTTCCTCCCCCCCCCCCTCCTCTTCCTCCCCCCCCCC